>JAULJZ010000001.1:1235543-1252473 GCA_032270985.1 Heliamphora pulchella | reverse complement strand
GGAGATAGGATGGTTAGTATTGCTAAGTCAACCGTAACGGGAAGGGGGTTTGCGAGTACGAGGAAAAAAACGAGGAGGAGAGGAAACACCTGAGCCTGGGTCCAAAGTGATCTTTGGTAAAGGAGGCTGAGAGCGAGGGCGACAAGAATACGTCTACAAAGGGGCAGGAGGCCCTTGTTCTGAGGGAGATGTGGGTTCTATCATCAAAGGGGAGTCAAAAATAAGAACCGGACAAGCACTCGGGAAGAGGTCTACCATGGAAGTAAAAGGGGCAGAGTCCTGCGAGGAATGTTCTGTAGGGCGATAAAAAGGAATATCCTCACAGAAAGTGACATCAAGGGAGTGAAACATGTGGTGAGACACGGGATCATACCAACGACAAACCTTTGGACATAGGCAATGATTCTGAACAAAACAAGTACACCCAAACACCCTAGGGAGAAGAGAAAATAAAGTACAATCGGGAAAAAGAACCTAAAGAGGAGTCGAACCATGTAAAGTTTGACTAGGAGTGCGATTAATGAGGTTAACCGCAGCAAGGACAGCCATATGCCAATAAGACTTAGGTACATGCAATGCCATAGAGAAGGCAACGAACTACAAATATAATATGACGATTCTTACGTTCTGCGACACCGTTCTGTTCAGGGGTATAGGGACAGGTAAGTTGTTGAAGGACACCTTGCTAACTAAGATGGGAACGAAAGGCATTATAAATGTACTCACCACCATTGTTAGATCGTATTTGGCGAGCAACAACGTTAAACTTGTTTTTGACCATTTGGAGAAATTGAACAAATATGAGTAACACATTAAATTTTCATTTTAGTAAATATACCCATGTGCAACGAGAATGGTCATAAATAAAGTCATATAATAACGATGTCCAGATAAAGCAACAACAAGGGATAGGGTTGTGCAAACAACCAGTCAATTCGCTCCAAGCCGTCAACCCAATCCAAACCCAACCCAATCCAAAGAGCGATAGCCACCATTAATCCAATCTGCCTATATTATATATTAGTTATCGCATTACTACATACAATGAATCTCTACCTTATATACATATTTACCTTTATATATTTTTTTAATAATTTATAAGGAACAAATTAAGATATTATGATTTTAATTACTCTTTTATGTATTGTGAATATTTTTTATTCAATTAGTATTCATTATAAATGCTAATGTTAGAGATATTTAATTATGTTATTATTATTATTGTTGTTGTTTTTGTTGTTAAATGATTGCTGATATTTTTAGTTAGTTTTTTGCTTGATTTGTTAAATGTGATTTTTTAAAAAACATTTCAATATGTTTTTATTTTATTAGAAACTAATTTAAGAAAATGGTTTCAAAATTTTATAATTTTTCAACTCGCTAAACTGCCTAAACTATGGGTTGTAACCGCCAAAAAACATTACCCAAGCCGTTGGTTTTGATGATTATTGGGTTGGCAGTGGGGTAAAAAAATAGTCAGCCGCCAAAGATGAATTTGTCGAAAATTTTTCTTCCACCCACTCCAACCCAACCCGCACATAGCCCTAACATGGGAGAGTCCCCATACATCCGAATGAATAAGATAAAAAATACCAGACATACGATGCATGCGAGGAATATTAATACGAGTATGTTTAGAAAGTTCCCACATCACGCACTGAAATTTATGGTCTTTACATGTTTTCTGAAAGGACAAATAACAAATACAAATACTGAAAATTTGCATGTCATAAACAACGGGCATATCAAAGATTTAAAGTTCAAAGAGAAAAAATGGGGGATAAAGACTCTGACAAGGCCAAAGCCTAAAGACTTAGAGAGACGTGGCTCTCCACAGTAGCACATATTCCTAAATTTTCTTCGAACTCAGGTCCTGAAGCAAACAATGTGTTGGTATGAAAATGACAGCACAATTAAGATTTTTAACAAGACGACTAACATAGAGAAGATAAAGGGCAAAAAATTAGGAACATGAAGAACAGAGTCAAGAGTAATGTCAGGAGATAAGGACACAACACCTTTATAACAAATAAGCAAGGTGGAGCCATTGGCCAGGCAAACAGTATGATTCGCAGAAATGACAGGGGTAGAAAATAAGACAGTTTACTAGTCATATGATCATTGGCTCAAGAATCGAGAACCCAAGTAGGTTTGCCAAACCGAACATGTAAAGTAGTGGGAATACCTGAGGCCAAAGGGAGTGGAGATGTTCAGAATCTGAATGCGGAGAGATTCAAATTCACGTTTCAAACCCCTCAAGAACTGATATGTATGCTGATGAGCGAACCGTTTAACCATGAGAGAAGCTATCTCAGCCAGAAAATCACTTAATAGCTTATATTGAGCCAACTCTTCCCATCGAGACTGTAAGTACCTAAAAAATTCAGCTACCGAGAGTCCTAAAGATTCCTGGGAGACAATGGAAATATCTTGATATAGCTCAAAAATGCGGGCATTGTTTCGAGCATGTGCATACATCATTGTTTCGAGCATGTGCATACATCTGTATCAATACAATTCGTGACCGACGAACAATATCATTATACATGTACATATTGTAGATAGGTTCCTCCATAGAATTAAAGACCTAACCCAGGATGGTACAATTATCAATATCCCACTGAACACGTTTAGGATCGGTCTTCAGGAGTGACTTCTCAGTTTCCAATAGCCAACTAGATTTTCCTTTTTCCCTAAGAAAGAGATGAAGAGATCGGTTCCAGGCAACAAATTTTTTTCCATTTAGCAATACACTAGTAATACGATGTGCCGGTGCATATTGGGAAAAAGAAAGATCCAATTAGGATGTCCGAGAGATTGCCTTATCACTGGAGTCAGTCATATCGTCCAATAAACAGATGCAAAGTAGGTAGTCCAAAAACCAAGAATAAGAACATTGCTATCGGAACAAAAACGGTAGCCCCAAACAAATATGGAGGGGAAAAACCAAGAATAGCTATCGGAACAAAAATGGTAGCCCAAACATGTACGAAAACAACAAAATAAGAGTTTACCATATTTGCAAATTATAGGCCAAAGATGACGTGCAAGACGAAACCAAATCAAGCCGGAGAGCCAAAAGAAGGAACAAAGTCAACAAACAGGTTTGTCGAACCAGAGATGTTCAACTAATGGATGCGAGCTAGCGAAGCAGATAAGATCTCAAGTATTGCAAACAAGAGGTGTTGAACTAGTGGATGTTGAACCAGAGGTATGTCGAAGCAAGATTTGAGGGATGTTGTGATAACAGAGCTGAAAGTATTATTGTTATGTGATGCAGGAAGACGTATTGGCTAGAGGAACACCAACTCCAAAATTCACAAACTTGCTTGAATTAGAAATACTCTCTCCAATAACAAACACAAATAAAGGAAAATTTTCTAAAAATTATTATTAATCAACAACTAAATGGCCATAAGGCCAATACAATTTATTTATACTGATAAAAATCTAAAGGAATCAACCTATTAAGGAAACTAAATTCTATTAAATCCCTAATTAATAGAAAATTTCTCAAAAGATAAAATCCTAACAAATTTCTAATTAATAGAAAAATTCCCAAAAAATAAAATCCTAACAAATCCCTAATTAATAGAAAATTTCTAAAAAGATAAATTTGAGATCAACTCAAATTTGACTTCTAAAAATATATAAATGTGTCAAAACAGACGGCACAAACAAAAAAAATTCTTAAATAAAGTTATGACCAAAATTAAAATATCCTAAAATGTCGCCTGCATCATTCTCCCCGACTTGAGAAAACTTATCCTCGAGTTTCTATGACTTCTGAAATAACTTGACAAGTTTCTGTTTGTGTGATTTGTGCTTTAGATTAATCTTATTCAAGATAACCCAAGGGTTATGATCTTGAACAAACTGTTGACATTCCACGATTAATATAGTAATGACATCATTGCCAATACCAGGATTCGATTTAATCATCTCCAAACTGCAACAGAAAAGTAGCCGATCTATGACGATTTGCAGCTCTGATGATGGTGAAGTGACTTTTTTGGGTAACATTTTTCACGACATTTTCATTGCTAATATTTTCAACAGAAGATAATTCTTCGTCGAAAATTGGTGGTTTATTCCAATCCATAATTGGATCCAGAATAATATTTGAAGTGAAAGGCCACTCAACTACATCCTTTCTTTTATTCTGTGCCGACGTCATCCTTCTTTGGGGACCATCGAACCAGGACATGGAGAATGCACAAATACTTACATGGTTTCTGCACAAATACTTAATCGTTTCATAACTCCGTGGAACCTAGTATTGGAATGAATTTCTCTAAGTATACGACTACCAATCATGTGTAGGATTATCTTCAGAACATGTATCTCACCTCAAACTTTGCCAAACAATATGAATTAGAGATATGACTATTTGAAGTGCCAAGCAAAATAACAAATCAATTCAAGAATTTTATAATGAGATAACTTACTGGGACCAATTGGCTCTTATGGAACCTGTTAAGATAACATATTAGAAGAATGAGAGAGTTTAACCTAAAGGGTTAGCTCCACTCACTATTTATATTAAACCATCTATTATAACATTGACATAAATAACCCTCAACACTCCCCCTCAAGCTGGTACATTTATATCATGTGTACCAAGCTTGGTGCAAATATATTTGACTCGTGAACCACATGAAGGTTTGGTGAATAAATCTACTAACTGATCCACTGACTTCACATAGATTGTACGAATCACATTTTGTAACAGCTTTTCTCGAATAAAGTGAATCGACCTCAATATGCTTTGTTCTCTCATAAAATATGGGATTAGATGCGATGTGAACTGTTGCTTGGTTATCACAAAACAAATTCATAGGATGAGAATGTTGAAATCCAAGTTTCTCTAGCATATGTTTCAACCAAATCAACTCACAAGTGGTATGTGCCAAAGCTCTATATTCGGACTCAACACTAGATCGAACAACAACAGTCTGTTTCTTACTTTTCTATGAGACCAAATTACCTCCAACAAATACATAATAATCAATAGTTGACCTTCTATTAGATGGAGATCCAAACCATTCTGCATCCGTATAACCCTCGATTCGCATATGGTCATAATTCTGATATAATAAACCACGACCAGGTGTACTTTTGAGATATCTTAGAATACGTATAATGGCAGCCCAACAACAATTATGTGGAGCATCTAAAAACTAACTGACAACACTAACTACAAAAAAAAATGTCTGGTCTGGTAACATGGTACCAGAGCAAAAATTCCTAAGAAATTAACCTAAAAAAAAAACAAAACAAAAAAAACCCTAACCTTAGCTACGCAAACCATTACCACCTACCATAATCGTTGACCAGTCGCCGCCGTTGTCATCAACCATCGACGTCGCCATCTTCGTCATCGTACTCAATCGTGACCAGCCTTTGCGCATGAGGCCTCCCTTAGTTGCTGATGTCACCGCCTCCCTCATTCACTGCCAACAACGCCGCCCCTCTCAGTCACTGCCACCGCCGCCGCCTCTGACTCCCTCAATCGCCGCCGCTTATGTCTCCCTCAGTTGCCATTGCAGTCGTCTCCCTTAGTCATCATCGTCGTTCCCCTCAATCGTTGCCACCACTGTCGTTACCAGCCACTATCACTGTCATTGTTTGTTATCACCATATTTGCTATGAATAGTTAGATCCATTAACCCTAGTTGTGACCAAATCTGTTATGAACAACTCCTAGTCTTATGATTCAGGTTTCTCTTTGTGAGTTGTGATCTTCTGTTACTTTTTGAAACAAATTTGTTCTACGTTTGGTTAGTGGAGTTATGGATTCAAAATCATCTATTCCTCAGTTCACAATTCCACAACTCACTACTTGTAAGTTGAATGAAGTTAATTATTGACATTGGTCCAAAGCCGTAAAAATTGCCTTAACTAGTCAAGGTAAACAAGACCACTTGACTATGTCTGGTCCATTCGATGATAAGAGCCAGCCTAAATGGGAACAAGAAGATTCTCAGATTGTTACACTATTATGTAACTTTATGGAGTCATATATTGCCAATATGTGTACTCATCTTGACACTTGTAAGGAAATTTAGGAGTACATTCAAATGTTATATTCTAGTAATCTTACTCATATGTATGATATTTTAGTTGATTACTTTCAATTGCAACAAGATGATAAGTCTATTATATATTATTTTGCAGCACTTAAGAGGCTTTATGAAGAGTTAAATGTGGTTCTTCCCATCACAAATGATATTTGCAAAATGCAACAGCAACGAGAATAGATGGTTGTGATGAGATTTTTGGCGGGATTGCGGCCTGAATTTGAGTCCGTTCAGTCTTAGATTTTAGCTGAGCTCCCTTCTCTTGCCGAGGTATATTCTAGAATTTTGTGCGCTACTTCTTAAGACAGTTCTTAGGGCTCTAGTGATTCTTCTCGGGACAATTCTGATTGTTCAGCTCTAGTTACACGACATTGAGATGATCAATCTAGTGGTTACGATCATGGAAGAGGAAGTGGTGGTTCTCGAGGTGATCGTATCGGTAGTTCTTGTGGTGGTCGAGGTAGAGTTCCACCTCTTTAGTGTTCCAATTGTGGCTTACTCAATCATACACGAGAGACATGTTGGGATCTTGTTGGCAAACCTTCTCGGTTTGCTAATGCCGTGACGTTCGACAATGTTCACCCTTCTTCCTCCTCTACTCCAATTGAGGAAAAGAATATCAATGTTTCCGAGGAAGAGTATTCTAAGTTTATCAGTATCAGGTGACTTTGTAGGCATCTCTTCCAGTTATATCTCTACCCTAAAAAGGTACTCCTACTACTTGTCTTTTATCTCCTTCTACTTCTCGCCCATGGATCATCGATTCCGGTGCCACTGATTATATGTCATGTATATCTCTGATTTTTTCTCATCTTAAGTCTTACTTTTCCTTACACCATGTTACTTTAGTGGACGGTTCCACTAGTTATGTTGAAGGCGTAGGCCCAATTTAACCCACGCCTTCGCTTTCTTTGTCTTCTATCCTGTATATCCCTTGTTTTCCTTTTCATTTAACGTCTGTTAGTCAACTTACAAAAAATAGTAATTGCTCTATTTATTTCTTTCCTGATTTTGTTGTCATTCAAGATTTGGTGACGAGCAAGACGATTGGTGAAGGACGTGAGTCAGGTGGTCTCTATTATTTGGACACTAAGGCGTTATCTGCAGTTTCTCCTTCTGCATGTCTTGCTAATGCTTCTCCGCTTCAGATTCATTGTCGTTTTGGTCATCCATCATTAGAAAACTTAAAACTTTTAGTTCCTACTTTAAGTTCTATTTCAGTTTTAGACTGTGAGTCGTGTCAACTGGGAAAGCAGCATCATGTTCCTTTTACTTCCCAAATTAATAAACAAGGGTTGAGTCCTTTCATGTTAGTTCATTCAGATATTTGGGGTCCTTGTCGTGTCACTTCTATGTTAGGATTTCAGTATTTTGTTACTTTTGTGGATGATTGTTCCAAAGTTACCTGGCTTTATTTAATGAAAGATCGTTTAGAATTGTTTTCTATCTTTTGTGCCTTCTGTGCTGAAATTCAAACAGTTTAATACTAAAGTTTGCATCTTGCGTAGTGATAATGCTAGAGAATATTTTTCTCACTAGCATCCTCCATCAATTATCTAGCTCTCACACCACAAAAAAATAGAGTTAGCCGAGCACAAAAATCGACATTTGATCGAAGTTGCCCGGACCCTCTTTATTCAAATGAATGTTCCCAAATCTCTTTGGAGTGATGCTATCTTGATCGATTATTATTTAATTAATCATATGATCTCATCCATGCTTAATGTACAGACTCCTCACAGAGCGTTACAAAGCTCGTTTGGTTGCCAAAAGCTTCTCTCAGAAATATGGTGTGGATAATGAGGAGACCTTTGCTCCTGTGGCTAAAATGACCACCATTCGTACATTCGTCATTGGTCTCTGTTTTAGCTTGTGACGCTCCAAACTTTGAATAACATCCAGAGCGACAAAATACTAAAGGTGCGGGAAAAAAAAACAGAAAGATACCATAAATCAAAGATATAAGTTTTACAGTGTTTAATTATTACATTCCAAAAGAGAAAAAGAGTCTGACAAAACAAGGGATTCCTACTACAAGGTACGAAGAAGGGGTCAACATGACCAGAAAGGGAGACTAAGAACTGACTCACGTGAGCCAAGGTTTCACCGAGTCGTCCTCAAAGAAGGTTGCAGTTTCATCCGGCTCGTCTAAACCTGGCATGAAATACCATGAGCCGCGACGCCCAGTAGAAATAAAAAATATATACAAGTATTTTACAAAACATGTTAAGCAAATCGCGAAGCACCAAAAAAAAAAGGGTATGCATGATGAGATTCATGATGATGATTTTTTATTCATTTACTAAGGGTAATTAAACTAGGCCATTCTAGGTTCCACTATCCGGAAGAATCATCCTAGCCCGATTGACAACACAGACCAAGTCTACCTACCGCCATTCTTTCAACCACAATGATGACCTCATAGTCGAATTAAATATCCAACGGTTTCATCCAAGAGGCAAGGGCATGTACATCACCACTGTAGGCCTTCGAATCTCAAGTCAAGGTCTACTGTGTGATCAATGAGATTTGTACACCGAATTTATCCAACCTTTCATATCCTTCTCCGCCGAGGGACTCCCTTAAAACTAAATACACTGGGGATTTACCCAAGGTGTCTACCAGGGGACTACCTTGGAAAAAGATACACCGAGGACTTACCCAAGGTTTCTGCCACGGGACTACCCTGAAAATAAAATACACCAGGATACTTTCCCAAGGTGTCTACCATGGAACCTACACTGAAAAAGGAGCACAAGATCTGCCGGGAGACTCTCGAAAGTAACATCACCCTAAGGTTCATTTCAATCGCCATCTTTATTAGAAGGTATATGATTCCCGCAACCGGTACCCGATGAGTGACAACATCCAACCCATGAAGTAAAATACCAACTTATGATGTTGACATGTACTTTAATGCAAGATGTAAAGGTAGCTTGGAGATATCAAATTTCGTTATGTCAAGATTCAGTACACACACAATTCACGTAAGCATGTTATATAGTAAATCTTCAAACTTTAACATATTAACATGCAACTACTTAATCACATGATTCTCAACAATATTAAATCATAACTATATACACATAAACAGTTAACATAGCATGCCAATAACATAACAATAGATACTTAAGAACTAAAATCACAGCAGTAAATAAGTAAACTCAGCCTCTGTATTTAGGGATTTAAAAAATAGCAATACTTCATTAAAATTTTGTAGGTCGCTAAATTAAGATGTCTCGTACACTTTTCATGAAGAAACCTTTTCTTAGATACTCCTCTGAAACTGAGTTTTACTTCAAACAAGTGAGAGTGACAGATCTAGTCTGCCTTAAACAAGGGACAGAATCTGTCACAAAACTTTAAAAATCCAAACAGTACCTTTATTCATCTATTTAATTTTTGATAATTTTTGTAGAAGTGTATATGGATGTGAGGGAACTCTGAGACTTGACCTTACTCAAAAATACTTAGTACTTTGGGAGAAAACAATTTTTAACTGCAAGGTGTCCAAATCTGGCACACCTGGGGAAAAATAGCGTAACTTTTTCTATACTTGTGATTATTGAGTAATTCCAGTAAGGTTGGAAAGATAAGACATAAATCTAACTTTGCCTACTAGTTTCATGTAAAAAGAAATTTTCTACAAGAAATGGAACTATTTTAAAATTAGCTGTTCTTTGGTTACTTTCGGATTTGAATATTTAAAATATGAAGGACCTCAAACTAGGATCCACAAAAATTTATGCATGCAAGTGATACCTAATTTAGACTTGAAAAAAATTTTAGAGATCAAAAGGATGTATTTGACCCAAAAATAAATTTGTACAAAACATGAAATCTCTGCAAGATTTTATGAGGCTGAACAAGAAATAACACATGCATGACTCTTTGCGCCCTTGATTCTTTCATGCATGGATCTATCCCTCATATATATGGTTTATGTATGTGTTATTGACCATTTTCAAGAATTAAAACTCAAAATGAAAAAAGCTTTATAAGGAGAAAAGAAAAGGGGACAGATTTGGTTCATGCCATTATC
Organism: Heliamphora pulchella; assembly: GCA_032270985.1. Classification (NCBI taxonomy): domain Eukaryota; kingdom Viridiplantae; phylum Streptophyta; class Magnoliopsida; order Ericales; family Sarraceniaceae; genus Heliamphora; species Heliamphora pulchella. The sequence continues at coordinate 1,242,351 of JAULJZ010000001.1, read as the reverse complement.
TCATGGCAAAGAGATGAGGTATGAACCTCCTTGAGCATTTGAGGCCAAAAGAGTTGCATGAAAGAAAATGCATACATATATGGCTGATTTCTACCTTGGATATTCTGAAGTGATGAAGAAATGAAGATGACTTGATGAAGAACCCTCTTTGTAGAAGACTAGAATGACACCAAAAAGAAAGGCTTCCCTTCGTTCCTATTCTTCTTCTTCTCTTCTTCCCTCTCTTTCTCTCACTATATTCTCTCTCTATTTTGCACCAAGATTTTGGCAATGGTAAGGGGGAAGGGTGCTAAATATGCTGATTTATAGGATCAAGGATGCATGGATTGAATGATGAAGGATGTGAACTGATATGCCAAGACCCAATGAGGTTGCATGCATTCTTACTTGACAAGACTTATGGAAGATTTTGTGGTTATTCTTGCATGTGGTGATGGGGTGGCTGGCCAAGAGATTTGTGGGGCTAATTATGGCCTAATTTTTCGTATATAAGGGTATAAAAATGGTCCATGTGGGTATAATTATACTACATCGTTAAAAAAATGCTTAAAATAAGCTTAAAATAGAAAAATAGTCACTTTTTCCATAGAATTGTATTTAACAAATAAAATTATGGTTGATACATTATATACATTATTATAATATTTGAATACATATATATAAAAGACATAAGTCAAAATAAGTCTTTTTGCAAGAATTTCTAAAATAAGCTTTTTAAGTAAAAACTAGTATGCTTAGTTTCTATTGATTAAATTAAGCTATATAGACATTATTTTAGTTCAAATTAGATTTATAAAATTCTAGTTTTGGAAATAAAAATATATATACGGCCTTGTTTGGCTCAAAGAAGAAATTTGGGTTGGCAAAAAGGCTTTTCGGTTGACCGATTGGGCTAGTCTTCAAGAATTGGGCTAAGGCCTTAAAGTTTGGGCTTGACACCTGGGTATTTAGCTCAAATATGGTTTTAGGCTACGTAGCGCGTTCTTAGGGTCCACGGAAAAGGTCCGGTTTAAAAACCAACTTAAAAGCGAAATATGTACGGAAACATAAATACGCCATTATTTTACATATAGCAAACACGTAAACACACAAACATGTAGACACATAGTTATTTATTTATTATTATATTAACTTCTCTATTTTATTTATCTTATTTTCTTTAATTCGAATTACCGAGTCGTTACACAGCTAGATGTCAAGAATACATTTTTCAATGGCCATATTCATGAAGAAGTTAATATACGTCCCCCTTCGAGTCTATCTCATCTCCCGAGCTTGGTTTGTCGTCTTCATCGTGCCCTTTATGGTCTCAAGCAATCTCATCGTGCCTAGTATGATTGTTTTCAGTGTACTGTTACCTAGATTGGTTTTCATCCCAGCGTCTATGATTCAGCCCTGTTTATTCGCCATACCTCGGCTGGTATTGTGATCTTGTTCTTATATGTGCATGACATGATCATTACTGATTCTGACTCCAACTTTATCTTTGACATCAAGCAACATATCTTTCGGGAGTTTGAAATGAAAGACTTGGGCTCTCTTCGGTATTTTCATGGAATTGAGATGGCTTCTTCTCCAAAAGGCTATCTTCTCTCCCAAACTAAGTATGCTCATGAGGTTGTTCACCGTGCACACCTCACAGGTGATAAAATTGTTGACACTGTCATTGAATTGCGTGCGAAGTTTTCTCCCACTGATGTGTCACTTGAGGACCTTTCTATTTATTGGGAGTTAGTTGGATGTTTGGTTTATCTCACTGTGACCCGCCCTGATATAGCTTATGCTGTTCATGTGGTTAGTCAGTTTGTCTTGGCTCCACGCTTCACCCACTGGGCAGCTTTACTTTGTATCATTTGTTATGTTTGGCACACTATCTTTCAGAGTTTGTTCTTATCGTCCACATCCTTATTGACTCTTCAGGCGTATGCCGATGCTGACTGGGCTGGTGATGTATCTGATCGGAAGTCCACCATTGGTTTTTATGTCTTTCTTGATGACTCTCTTTTTTCCTGGAAAAGTAAGAAACAGTCGATAATAGCTCGTTCCACTGCTGAGGCTGAGGCTGAATATCGGCCCATGGCCCATGCTACTGCTAAAATTGTCTGGCTTCGGTAGCTTTTCTCTGATCTGGGTGTCCGCTCCCCTTCTCTTACTTCTCTATACTATGACAATAAAAGTACCATCCAGATTGCTCATAATTTTATGTTTCATGAGCGTACCAAACATATTGAGATTGACTGCTACTTTTTCCGTCATCATCTTCACTTGGGCACTATTTCTTTACTGTTTGTACTGTTTGTTTCATCCACCTTGTAGCTTGTCGATTTTTTCACCAAGACTCATACTGCGGCTCGCTTTCTTTTTTCGCTAAATACTCTCGCTGCTTTTCGGGCTCGCATCATGAGTTGAGGGGGGTGAGAGTGTGTGCATCTTTGTTATTTTATTATAATTAAAGGGGTAGTTTAGTATTTCATATATTATTAGGGTTTGTTAGTTTTTCTATTGTTAAGTCACCAATTATCTCAAAAACTTAAGCTATTAGGGTATGAGCCCAAATTCAACAATGTATATCAAGGTACCTAACACTCCCCCTCACGTGCGATCCTGTCTCGCACGTAGAGAGGCGAACAAATTGAACAGGTGCACCATCACACAGAGTACACAATAATAAATATAACTGGGAAACACATCACGAGACTTGAATCCAAAATCTCATAGAACTAGAGCTCTGATACCATGTTAATATTCTTCACTTTGTTTGCTATCAGAATTAAGAAATCTTAATTTCCTAATATATATTATTTCATTGGAGCAAATTACCTTCATGTTTAAGAGAAGATAAAAAATGGAGTCATTTACTAACTATTTTAATGGTTTAGTCAATCCATTGGTGAGGATAAGTACTAGAGCTCCATTGTCTTTGTCATTTATTTTGCTGACACATGGTGGTAGCCACCACTGAAGCAACATTGGTGCTCCATGGCACACTCTCTCCCCCCAAGCTATGCCTCCAAAATTGTAACTATTCCCCATGGCCAAGTTTTAATCTCCATTCCTCATCAACCAAACAAATCAAGCACACAACCGCCACTTTGGGCTGTCATTTGATGCGATTGTTGTGATGGCAAAGGTGGTGATGGACGAGGACAACGGTCCTTATTAGTGGTGATGCTTGTGTTGGGATTAGGATTTTGATGAGAATCGTTAGCGGCGACAACCGACAAGAATGGAAGATAGTTACTGTTTTTGTCATCATTGAAACCAGAAGGAAGAGAGAGAAGACAATTGCTTGGAAAACACAAAAATATCCCGATTTTGACTTCAAAGCTATGTTGTTTGATGAGCTATTTTACCCTTAACAAAAATAATAGACTTTGGTATTATCACTTTATTATAGACAAGTCACTAGTCCCGAGTAGTGATGATATAATAAATAATGGGAAATGATATTAGTAATAGTCTAATAGACTTCTATCCTCTCACACAATCTTTGTGAGAGGCTAAAAGACAAAAAGGGAGTATGAGAAATGTTGGATAGCTTGATATACATTGTTGGGGGTGATTTCCTAACAGTTTAAGCTTTTGGGACAATTAGTGACTTAACATGGTATCAAAGCTTTGGTTCCATAAGGTCTTGGTTTCAAATCTCATGATGTATTTTCTTATTGCATCTATTATTGTGCACTATGTGTGTTTGTGCACCTATTCAGTTTGTTCGCCTCTCCACGTACGAGATAGGGTTGTACGTGAGAGGGAGTGTTACATAGTTTAATATACATTGTTGGGCCCATTTCCTAACAGTTTAAGATTTTGGGACATTTGGAGACTTGACAAGAAACTTAAAATCAACTCCCAAATGAAATAAGAAAATTTAAGGACACTAACACAATGGTGTGTGTCATGAAAATTAATGTGTAGGAATACAAAACAAAAGTTTGGAACTGAACATATTTGGCTTCTCTAACAAATGGCTCTCAGCTGCTGTGGTGAATGATGATACCCAATTATGTTATCATGGAAAATATGGGATGAGATGGAACAATAACAACAGAGAAATGTGCTTTTTTCTTGCTTTCACTACAGTCGTATTATTTTTCACTCACTATTGATTGGGACACAATGCTTAATTTGGTTTAGTTTGGCTTGGTCTATTGATTTAACTTCTTATTTAGTGTGGTTATTTCCTTCATCCATGTTTGATGCACTGAATTTCATAACTTCTTCCTTTCTTCTCATTTAGGGTCCGTTTCCACTATGGTCATCCAGACGTGTTTGATAGACTATTTCACCTGACCAGGGGGGGTGTCAGCAAAGCTTCCAGAATCATCAACCTAAGCGAAGACATATTTGCAGGCATGTCATTAATTCAGGATTTTGTTTTAATTTTATAAACATGGTTTCAGCTTCATCATGCATTTTTTCATACCTCCATGATAAGCAGGTTTCAATTCTACGCTACGTGGAGGCAATGTTACTCATCACGAATATATACAAGTTGGTAAAGGGAGGGATGTGGGTCTTAACCAAATCTCGATGTTTGAGGCAAAGATAGCCAATGGCAATGGTGAACAGACAATGAGTCGTGACATATATAGACTTGGCCACCGGTTTGATTTCTTCCGAATGTTGTCATGTTATTTCACAACCGTTGGATTCTATTTCAGCACCTTGGTACGATACAAGCCACGCACTCTTTCCTCCATATCTTCATATCTTCGATAGTTTCTGATCACTTTGGTTCTGCTTTGCAGATTACTGTTCTTACGGTATATGTATTTCTTTATGGTCGCCTTTATCTCGTTCTCAGTGGACTTGAACATGGATTGATTACCCAACCAGCTATTCGGGACAATAAACCTCTTCAAGTAGCTCTCTTTTCTCAGTCTTTTGTGCAAATTGGATATTTGATGGCATTGCCTATGATGATGGAAATAGGTCTTGAGAGGGGTTTCCGAAATGCATTGAGTGATTTCATTCTGATGCAACTAGAGTTGGCTCCTGTATTTTTTACATTTTCTCTCGGAACAAAGACCCATTACTATGGAAGAACTTTGCTTCATGGTGGTGCACAATACAGAGGCACCGGCCGTGGCTTTGTTGTGTTCCATGCAAAGTTTGCTGACAACTATAGGCTGTACTCCCGAAGTCATTTTGTCAAGGGAATTGAACTGATGATTCTACTTCTTGTGTATGAAATATTTGGTCATTCATACAGAGGTGTGGTTGCATACATACTGATTACATTATCAATGTGGTTCATGGTTGGGACATGGCTTTTTGCTCCCTTCCTCTTCAATCCCTCAGGCTTTGAGTGGCAAAAAATTGTTGAAGACTGGACGGATTGGAATAAGTGGATAAACAACCATGGAGGAATTGGTGTGCCTCCTGAGAAAAGTTGGGAATCATGGTGGGAAAAGGAACAAGAGCATCTTCGTTCTTCTGGGATACGTGGTATCATTGCTGAGATTTTGTTGTCCTTGCGCTTTTTCATATATCAGTATGGACTTGTATATCACCTCAACTTTATCGACAATTCCAAAAGTGTTCTGGTATTTTCTTGTCCCCATTTTACTTTGATACGTGCATTTGAAAAAAAGAAGTCTTAATCACATTACTGGCAATTAAATTGACTTAATATTCATTGGGCTACAGGTTTATGGGATATCATGGCTTGTGATCTTTCTAATATTGTTTGTGATGAAGGTGAGTGGTAAAACTATTCATTCACCCAGTTTCGTCTTTTGGCATTGAGTTCATGTCTGAAAAGGTTTTTTATATTTCTTCCTTAAGACCACATTTGAGGCTAGCTATTAGGTTTACATTGTCATTGCCAGTGTTAAAAAGAAAAAGAAAAAGGAAAAGGAAACAAAATACTAGGTTTACATTGTGGAAAAGAAAGCTTCTTTTGGTCTTTCTGACAGCTCTTGGTGGTGCTTTGATTATTTGTAAAAGAATGAACTCCACATTTGCATACTGGTATGTCATGATAGAAGTTGTGAGGAGAACAACCAACTTTGAAATTGAAATCAATATGGTTCGTCACCTAACCAAACAAACCAAACCCAGCTAAGCATTTGTCTCAAACAATTTAGGTCCGCTACATGAATCTTTTTATGCTATTATGCTCCATATCTTCAGTTCATTTTAATAGATTTATATCTTTTCTTAATACGGCATCCTATTTCAATTTACGTTTACCCCTTCCCTTAGTGTTTTTATGAATCATGTCTTGTCACTTCTTCTTACTACTGCTTCAACTGGTCTACGTTGTGTAGGGTCCTTTTAGAATAGACAAATAATAAACAATAATAGAGAGATGAAATGTGCGAAGTAGTCAGAAATACATAACAGAGAGAGATAAGGTTGGGTGAAGGAGAAGGCTAATTGAGTTTGGAATATCGGCAGTACGAACGCGTATAAGGTGATCTCAATTATCAAGATTTGGTCCCCTTAGGAGCTTAACTACCCCTCCTATTTATAACCCTTAAAGGAGTTTTGTTTATAGTAGGATAGGACTTCCTAAGAGGTATAATTGAATCATGAAAGGCGATCTCGCAAAATCAAGAGATTCTATCCCGAAAATCAATCAGCTAGTGTTCTACTCTAACTCAACAAGGTCGGCCAATAGGTGCCTCGCGGGCACCCGACCCACTCGGGTCGAGTGACTCAAGGGTCACTCGAGTGACTCGAGTGGGAGGGGTCCCATGCTTTGACAAATCCTTTTTCTTAGCCACCAAACCACATGTCTCACAACGTCCCGGGCAAAATTGTACTGCCATTGTTTTCATTGTCTCTGGAACAACCTTTC
>JAULJZ010000001.1:1212692-1235443 GCA_032270985.1 Heliamphora pulchella | reverse complement strand
TTTAATAATAAGTTATAATTTTTTCTTCAATTCTTTCCGTCCCGTCCCCGCCCTTATACGTTTTCACCTTGTTTTGTACGGATTTTTTTCGTCTCTGATAACGAACAAGTTGAAACAGTATTTACATTATTTGTCCCTTTTTTTCTCCCTCCGTCTCCAATTACATAAAATAGATATTTCTTAAAATATTAATACATGTATAAAATATATATTTTATAAATATAAAAAGTCTAAAATATTAAAATATTATATTTATCTCTAATTTTTTTTTTAAATTTCTTACATTTTATATTTTTAGTTATATTGATTCATTAATTATTATTTTTTATTTATTATATTATTTATAACTCTTATTAATATCACTTTTTTAAACCTTAAAAATTATTCTTGAAATATTTCCGTTCCCACTTCATTCCCTGCTATTTTTTTGAGATTTTTCTTTGTCTCTGCTCCGATCAAATAGAGAACAGGGATGGGAGAGCTCATCCCGGCTCGACCCCACCCCACCCTATTTCATTCTTATTTCTACTACAAATTATAATTATTTCTTCTTTTATTTCAGATACAAATTAACACATTACCAAATACTCACAATTTTTGCTACAAATTACAGTCTAAAAGTAATTAATTTTAACAATGCCAAACACTCTCTAACATTAAACCGAGAATCAAATAAAATTTAATTATTAAGTGAGTTTGAAATAATAACTCAATAGTTTGATATATATATTTTTTATAAATGTACGTAGTAAGAAAAAAATGAGTAGAGCTGACTAACTTATCTTGATTAGGTGGAGATAAGTTTTGGGGTGTTTGGCGAAGCTATTTATTGTAGTTTATAATTTTTTAATGTTAATTTTAATTATAAATTATATATATTTTTAAAATATTAATAATTTTTGTTATAATTTATAATTATTTTTTTCTATTTTAACTACAAACTATAATTTTTATCAAATATTTACAATTTTTATAATAAATTACAATTTACAAACTATTAATTTCAACAAATACCAAATATCACCTTTGTCTGTTTGCCTCATTTAACTCATTTCTCGTTGTTTCGTTAATTAGAAACACCACGTGCTTGTGCCATGGTAGTGCTTCCCAGTTATTACATGATTTATTTATTTTTATTTTATATTTTTGTATTCTATTGGAAGTTTTATCTAAGATTGTTTTAGTTGTATAAATGTTAAGAGTTTAATACTGAGACACATAATTTGACCTCACATATTATATGGACGATTTTACGTGATATTTTTGATAAATAAATAATTACAATATATATAATGCGAGCCATTCTTTATATTTTAGCCATTCAAAAAAAATGAATTATCACGTTCTTACCGTAAAATTTATCGTTATCATATTGAATGTGAGTACCATGTAGATTTATCACATGAAACTCTTGAAGCACCGAATAATTACCAATTATTAACCCAGACAGTGAGTTAACCACTTTAAGACATGTTTGGGATGTTTAAAGAATTTGACTTTTAATATGCTTAGTTTTTTTAGAAAAATAAAAAAAAAAAAATAAAGGTATTTGGAATAATTTTTTATAGTAGATTGTTTGCTTTTTATTAAAATATATGTTTAATATATACTTACTTTTTGCATTTAAACAGTAGAGTTTGGAATATTAACATAATTTTTTTTTGTTTTTGTGAAGAGGGTTGACTTTTTTAATTGATGGTATTATAGTAATTTTATTTTTAAAAAAATAGTATATTTAGAATGTGTATAGCCTTTTTTCTTGAATTAAGAGATAAAAACAAGTTAGTTGATTTTTTTGAAAAACCAAACATTATGGCTTAAAAGCAAACTTTTTTTATAAAAAAAATAAACTTTTTTAAAAAACCAAACAAAACTTAGCATATTCCCAAAAAAAAAAAAACTCAAAATGTGAGTGATTATTCAAGTGAGAGTTCAATGAAGGACCTTAGATATTGATGAAATAATCTCCTAATGATTGTTTGAGAAGTAAAATCAAAGCACCTTATATAAGAACCCAATTTTGAAATACAAGGATGCAAGCATATTTATAAACAAACCTTTTTATGTGTTAATCTTGTCATCGCTCTTATTATCTAAGGCTTTGTTTGAAAACTAATTTAAAAGTTAATTTTTTTTAATTAAAAAGTTAAGTTAGGTTAAAAGTATGCTACTAGGTAACTTAACTTTTAAGTTAACTTTTTTTAAGTTAGTTGTTTGAATAAAAAGTTAATTTTTTACTTTTTGTTCAAAGTGGATAATTTCATATTTTTATATATTTGATATTAATAATTATATATATTTGGTAACAGTAGTAAATACGTTATGAATAAGGAGTATTATTACATTTTAAAAGTGGTGAGAGTTTAAATAGAATATTATAAGAATTTATATATATATTTTTTATTAGTAAATACTTACACCACACAACTCTCACATGTTGCGCTTAGCAACGTTTTAAGAATTTATATTTTGATTTGATCTTTTAACTTTTTAACTTTTTTATTTTTTACTAAACGAACAATTTTAACTTTTTGGCATTTTTAGCCAAAAAGCTAAAAACCCAAAGTTCTTAGTGCCTAAGTACAATTACACATATGCCTTCTAATTAAGGGTATGTTTGGGGTAACTTTTCTGTTGACTTTTGATTGTAATTGTTTTTCATTTTTTTTTGTATTTCTGGTTTATTCTTCTTTTTACTTTTTTAATTCATCGTGATAAAGCGAATATAAAAGTATAGTTATTTTGATTGAAATTGAAAAAAGTTCAATAAAAACCAAAAAATCATATAAAAGCCTCAAAGTGGCCTTATTCCATCTTATATGAAAAAAAAATTTAATTTTTTTTTACTTTTTTTATTTCTCATAACGAGATAAATTTAAAAAGTATCATCATTTAAGCTAACACAATTTTTTTCTTACTAAAAACACAAAAAAAACATATAAAAAAAAGTTATATCACACGATCTTTAGTACTCTTTTTTTTTTTTAAACAAGTAATCTAATGCTTTGATCGGCAAGTATTCAAGCCTTATTTTCTATAGAAGAGAGGAAAAGATATTAACTTCATTGTGAAGATATTAGTTATAAAAAAGATCTTAGTTTTAAAAATTTATTTGGCCGAATGAAATCAAAATATCCCTACTTCTTCCAGTCTTGCTACCTACCTTAACACTGCTACCATCTTAGAATTATTGTAATGCTTATTAATAAAAGATAAAATTGTTATTTTAAAATAATTTTTTAATAAATTTATCTAGCCAACTTTTAAGTTTTTGTAACAAATTTTAATAATAAATTATAATTTTTTTTCAAATACCCACAAATTGAGTTGCAAATTATAATTAACTACTTTTTTTTTCTATTTCAGTTACAAGTTATCATATTTATCAAATACTTATAATATCTACTACAAATTAAGTTATTAATTTCAGTAATACCAAGCACTCATAATACGTGTGACTTAAAAATCAGTTCACTAAACTGCCAATTCTTTTATTAGAGTTTTTTTTACTAAAAATAAAAAGTAAAAAGTAAAAGCCAATTGAAGCATTAGCGTTTAATTTATATTGTAAAAATAATTTAGCCCATATTTGGAATATCTAGAATCTTAACTTTTAAGAGAATTAATTTTTTTTTTAAAGAGATGAAAAAATTAGATTGTGGAATAATTTGTTAAGATTGCTTCTTTCTTCTTCTTTTTTTTTTAAATGTCTAATACGTTCTATTTTTTTTTTTAGTGTTTGAGATACTGATATAGTTTTTATTTTTTTTAATTTTTAAGAGTAGGATTTTAAGTGTATTATAATTATTTACTTAAAAATTAATATGTTTGAAATATGTATAATTTTAAAAAAAATTAAGAAACTACAATTTTTCTTAGAGACACCAAACACACTAACTTTAATAAAACAGTTTTTTGTTTTTTATTTACAATAAATAGAACATATTTTTGTTCATTTTTGTAATAAAATAAAAACTAAAACATATTTAGTACATAAATGTTCAGAAAGTGGTGGTCAGAGGTAGTGATAGAAGATGATAGCCTTTAGTAATATAAAAGGTAGTCATTGTAGTTGAAGATGGTAACCGCAGATGGTAGTTATTAATAATAGTAAGAGATAGTGATGATGATCGAAAGTGATGGCCATATGTAGTGGTCGAATCTAGCGATTGAAGGCGGTGGTCGTATTTAGTGGTCGAAGGTGGGGTTGAAAGTAGTGGTCGGAGGGAATAGTCGGTTGCAGTGGTCGAAGATGGTAGTTGTAGGTGATGATCGAAAATAATAGTTAAATGTGGTGAAATAAAAATAATAAAATATACAAAACAAATAAAAACATATTTTTTCTATTTACAAAAATTTAATGAATTTTAAAAATTGTTGACATTTTTGTGCAAATAAAAATAATTATTAAATATTACAATTTTAAAAAATAAAAAATAAAAAATAAAAAATAAAAAACATAAACTGACCTGAAAAATCAAAATGTTTTTGACTTCTAAGTATCAGCTTCCAATTTAATAAACGGGACCATTGAAACCGAAACCTCCGACGCAAACAAGTGTCCCATAAATATTCCGGACTTCTTATATAAACAATAAAATAATTATATAACAAAAAAACGTTCGAGAAAGCCTTTACTTTCTCTGTCTGCGACTACGAATCGGCCATGGATGAGAGTGAGCAGAGTTTCGAAGCTCTCGAAAAAGAACCAGAGAAGAGCAGGGAAGACGGAGGTGAAGAAGAAGAAGGCGAAGAAGAAGACGAAGACGAAGAAGAATTTAATGAAGTTGACGCCGGCGACGATGACGGCGGAGTTGGTGGCGAGCAGATGCGGCAACTCGGTAAGTTACCGCCGATTGAAGCACAGTTTGGAGGTTCTGAATCTGAAACCCTAGGCGCGGCTTCGTCATCCCTGCAAGTATCCAAGAACGATCTTCCGTCCTATTTTGCTACTTGCTCTCACCTACTCTCAGGTATGATCACTGATTCTGTCTCTGGGTTGTGAATTTGTTTCGAAACTGACAGTTAATGGAGAATGATCTGACAGAGGTGCCAGTGGATTATGCTATTTTGCGGCCGCTGGAGTCGGCTAATTTCAAGGTTAGAACTGTACTCAACTCTTCCGCTGCTTTTTGAGTTTCTCAGTTCTGGCATCTCTTTCGATTCGTTTTTGTGACAGCTTTTCGTGTTTCAATTCTGTTTTGCATTAGTAGCTAACTTCTGCGGGTGTATTTTCTTTTTTAATGAACTTGTGGTGGAATATGTTTCAATAAGTTTTGTATTTTGGTTGTTCATCCGAGTGAGTTTGTTCATGGGAACGTAAGTTGTTGTAATAACGATATGCATAATGGACTTAAGGTGTTTCTTCAATTAGTTTTGTAGATCACGTTTTTCCTTTAAATATGGAGACTTGAGCTTAGAGGAATTTACTGTTTGTTTGCGGAAATCCAGGGTTCCTGTTTCAGAATTACAGATTTGTGTCTTGTTTGGTAGTTTACTGACTATCATATGTACCTGTCGGTTTTATTTTCTTGTATCAAAGAGTTAAACAATGGGAAATTGATGAGCATTTTTTGGAAGACGCCTTGAATTTGAAAAACTGTTACAATGCACCAAGTCTGTATACGATGATACCCAAATCATTGACTCAATGGAGATTGAACCACTGACAATTGGACCACTGATGATCCCCAGTCTGTATATTTTTTCTGGAGTTAGTCTTTGTTTGCGAAGTGCTTCTAGATGTGTTCATTGCATCCCTTTGGTCTCGGTGTAGTTAAACCAAACTTTCTCTTTTGACTGTCCTCTTTGATTTGGATTGGTATTACTGTCAGATATTGGAAATCTTGTATACTTCATTATTGTTGCACTTCGCCTTGTCATTTTGCAGTCATCATGCCAGGAAGAATGGAAAGAAACATGAAGTTAAGTTTTTTTTTTTGTCATAATGGTAAACGATTGACATCCAGAACTTCAGTAATTAAATTATGGATAGAGTGAGGACTATGTAAAGGTCACAGATAAAGGAAGCAAGTCTATTGGATGTCTTATAAGTTTGCTTTGACGAGTCAATTTATCCCAGCAATGGAGTTTCTCTGTTTCCCTTGGTTTCCATTTGTTTCAGGGTAATTTACACTGACCTTCTTTGAAGTTGCAGACAAACACAGCTGATTTCATGCTATCCTGAGAATATTACACTGACGTCTCTTGTGATGGTAATTTAATGCACTTAACAAAATAAAATTAATTTTTACCCGTGAAAACTTTGCATGCTATTCAGATGTTAAATCTAATTTTACTTTTTAAGTGTCAAAAATAGCTTTTGCAACTAGCATAAGTTTACTAAATCACCCTCACACTCACTCTCCACTTTCCCTTCTCAATGTTCTCATATTGTTCTCTCCGTACAGTCACCTTCTTCCAAACTTCTACCATCTTCGAGCCTATTGTTCCAGGATATTAAATCCTGCCACCACAAACACCACCAATCTCTCGTCCTTCACTGCCATTGGCATTGCCACCACTATCAACAGTGCTGCCTGCCTTGCCACCACCACAGGAGTCCCCATCACCAGCCCCTACAAAGACAACACCTGCATGACACCAGCTAAGGCAGCACCAATCAAACATCAGTGCCCACACAGACAATGGTACCCCTAGCAGCACTGAAAGAGACTGGCTAATACCAGTATTAGTAACCTTACCCAATACACACTATCAACACCTCCAAAACCACCTAAACCCGAATTTTTGACCACCATCCCATCACCTTGTCAACCACCATCCTTCCACCAGCGCCATCCCAACGCTCATTCCACCACTAGCTTCTGGCTCCTCTTGGTTTCCATAGATATCATTTCCATCTTCCTGTCCCTGCCACAAGCACCGCCATCAAAGGTCCCATATTTAGCTGCTATGCACCAATAGCGCCACCCCAGCCACTGTTTTCACATCCTCTCTCTCCCTTCTATCTCTAATTTTCTCCCTCTCTCTCTCTTTCTCTCTCTCTCTCTCTCACACACACACACTCGCACCACCATTACCATGGCCACTGCCACCATCTCCGCACCTTCATTTCCTCTCACTGTAATCCCATAGTGTAACTTATTGCAAACCCCAGCTCCCCCTTCATCACTCAATTGACCCTATCTCTCTTGATCATGGTTCTCTCTAAACCCACCTTTCCACTTGATGCCGACGATAAAGGATGTAAATGATCAATTTTATAAGTTATTAATTATTTTATTTTATTAAGTTTCTTTATAGTATTATGGTTTTTTTTTTAATTCAAGCCTTGATTGGCAACTTTGGCTTTTTAGCTAAAAACGCCAAAAACCAAAGTTGCGCGTTTGGCAAAAAACCAAAAAAGTTAAAAAATTATAAATTCAAATCAAAACGCAAACTCCCAAAATATTCTATTTAAACTCTTATCACTTTTAAAATACAATAATACATTTTATTCATAACTTATTTACTACCACTACCAACTATATATAATTGTTAATTTTAAATATATAGAAGGATAAAATCGTCTACTTTGAATAAAAAGCAAAAAATTTAACTTAAAAGTTAAGTTGCCAAACAACCTACTTTAAGGCTCGAGCCTAATTTGACTTTTTGGCTAAAAATGCAAAAATGTAAAAAGGCTAGCTTTTAAGCTAGTTGCCAGTTGGGCCCTCAGTTTTCTTGTAATATTAGGTTTTTTTATTTATCAAGATTTGAATAAGTATAAATTTGAAATGTTATTTTGTTTTTTTAGTTAAGGATTTCAATTTCTTTTTTAATTAGTGTTTTAAGCTTATAAATAAGGAATCTTCTTGATTTACTGATCATACTTGAATGAATAAGCATTGTATGTTCCTCTTCTTCTCACCTAATGTTTTTCATCGATATTTGCCTTGTTATTGCCTTTTTTCTCCACAACCATTAGGACATCACTGTAGGCTCAGCTTCAATCCATCGCGTTCATTGCTCTGATGTCAATCAATTATACCACCATCGCGGCCAACAACAGATTGTGTTGAAGCAACTGTACCAGTGTTTAGGCCAACCTCATCACCATCCTCGTGTCATTGTCCAAGCCCACATCTGTGTCGGTTAGCGTCGACAACCAGTAGATCTACTGACGCCGCTGATCGAAAACAACGCTGTTGTTGTGTTGCACGGCCCTTGCCATCCTCGTCGATCGTTTCCACAATCCACTAATCAGTGATGTCTCTTTGCTATCCTTGTTGAAGTAATTGTTTTTATTGCCGCCGACCATCATCGGTGTTCACCACCACTTCTTTTGGCGATGTCGTCGCCAAAGGGAGTCGTGGAGTCGCAAAGAGGAGTTCTGGTTTCAGTCGTGGAGTCGTGCAGTTGCAATCACTATGTGAGGTACCAAGACGACCTGGCCCATGACCATCATTCCAAACCAATAACCCAGCCTTGACCCCAATTCCTTAAGCCCATTTACTTAACTCCTCAACTTCATAAGCCCAAAACAATCAGTAGCCTTTTTCCTTTCTTTTTTTTTTTTATAACCCAACCAGGCCCTCATTAATTCATCCAAGTCCAGTCCACAAAAACTCATAGCATTACTGGTTTACAGACCCATTACTCAAAACCCCAACCCAACAAGAAACAAAACAACAGCAGCAGCCCATTTTTACCCACCGCAGCCCAGCCTAGATCCAAAATTAGTCAAAAAAACAATTACCTTACTGGCCAAAAGCAAAAACAAAATCCCAAAAAAATCGGTCCAGTGAGCCTGTCCACCCTTTTTTCCCAATTTATTTTGTTCCTCCCCTCATTTTCTGTCTTTCCAAATGAGATCTTCGCTACGAGCCAAAGCCGTTTTCTTTTGCCCCACAAATATTTTGTTATAGTCTTTGATCACCAAATTTCTGTTGCCAACTCTCATTTGCCCAAGTAATATGTTGCGCCCGCCTTTGAACAAGACTTTGAGTAGGAGGATTTGAAAAAGAAAAAAGAGCAGAAAACATTCCTTTTTAGGTCTTTCTTTTTGCACCTCTTACACACTCTTGATGGATCAGAAACACACCAATTATTCCCATTAGGATGCAAAATTATTATTGATGGAGGATGTACAATGGACGTGGTATCCGAAAAGGACGTTATTATGATGAAACTTAAGCTTGTACCACACTCATATCCCTATCATTTGTTTTAGCCTGACGACACTTCTCTTTTTGTATCCTAACGGTGTCTGGTTCCCATCCAAATGGGAAATTTTGTGTGACGTCCTTTCCTGACTTGTGTACACATGCTGGAAAGACCATCATATTCAAATATAATGGAAAGACCATTTTGTTCCAGGTTGCACGTTCAAAAAATGACATGATGTCAAGTATTGTGTCTCCCATCTTCATGTCTCCCCAGCTCCACTGTCCCATCACGACCCAAGGTTCGTTACCTTGTCGTCTAGCTTTTGAGTTAAATGATCATGTTCCTCCTCTTCCTCTAGCCATGGCGGAGCAAGTTGTTACTTTGCAGCAAATATTTCGATCAAATGAGGAATCTCTTGAAACTCTCGAGTCAAATAATCCTATTCCTCCGTCAGTTGATTCTCTTTCTCCTTCTTTAGCCATGACAGAGCAAGATGTTACTTTGCAGCAAATATTTCTATCAAAGGAGGAATCTCTTGAAACTTTGGAGTCAAATGATTTTGTTCCTCCTCCTGCTATGGCAAAGCAAGACGTTCTTTTGCGGCAAATGTTTCCATCAAACAAGGAATCTCTTGAAACTAAGAATATAGTCACTTTATCAAATCCTATTACCAAACACTTCTTCCATCGAATAGGTTGATTTTGTTGGCATTGAAGACTTTCTTTGGATTATCAAGTCTTGTTTTGTGGATTTTGTCAACAATTTCACGACCAAGATTAGTTGGCACAAGAAGACACTAAAATTATTGACATATTAACACTATTTGATTATTTGGCATGTAGCCGAACTCGAGGACTTTTTTCTCAGTGGAGGAGAATGATACGGACGATAAAGAACATAAATGATCAATTTTGAAAGTTACTAATTATTATATTTTATTCAGTTTTCCTTGTAGTGTTATGTTTCTTTATCCAATTTTCTTATAGTGTTAGGTTTCTTTATTTAGCAAGATTTAAATAAGTATTATTAGGAATATTATTTTATTTCGTTTTGTTAAGGATTCAAATTTCCTTATTAATTAGTATTTAAGGCTTGTAAATAAGAAGTTTTCTTGATGTATTGATTAGACTTGAATGAATAAGAATTTGAATAAAAATTGTGTAATTTCTTTCCCCCTTCCCGTCTTCTTCTCTCATTTGTCTGTTCTCTTCTTCTCATCCACTGTTCTTTTTCTTCTCTTTCTTGTTGGTACACCACCACCATGTGATTGATTTGACCTAACGCAGTGGTGATGGTCCAGTGAAGGTGCTACAATGGTGGTTTGTAACTTTAGGCATTGAGTTATGTGAAGTGAATGGGCTGTGTTAAATTCATGCTCTGCTACTGGATTTCTTTTTACTGTGGAGTTGGGATTTGTGACTTGTGTGGTGGATTTTCACATTTAGGTGATTGGGGAGTGAATGATGGTGATTGGATGCAAGTTATGGCGATTGTTCGATGGGTATGTCATTGATCCAGATTCCAGTGGCAATAATGTAATCATTATATATATAAAGAGGGAGTTTTAGATTTTTGGTCACAACGTTTTTGTCTGCCCTTTTTGTTCATCTGTATGCCTCTCAGCTGTGCTACACTTGGCCAAATCTCACACCTCCGTTTTAGTTTGAGGATAAGAGGTTTTATAATCCTTCATGATTCAGTTTTTTTAAAGTTCCTATGTTGAATTTTAAAATAATTTTAATTGTTATAGATTCACCTCCAGTTTATTTTGACGATCTGTACCGTTCACTTTTTAGAACTCGTTTATAGGATCATCCGTGCAAAACATTAGATTGATTGAATATTAATAACTAAATTATTCAAACATATTTTTTTTAAATAAAATAAACAGTTTATTCTTAAAATCACGCATATTATTAAAATAAATGTTATAAGACATTGTGCCTGCAGATATCAGATTAATTTAATTTTTCACACAGATGATCTTTTCATTGTTCTCTACAAGATAAAACGGTTCTCATCATCAAAATAAGGTTGGGAGGATAAATTAAACTTTGTGATAAATAGATGTTTTTCGCACCGCCATTAATGGAAGTTTTTAGCATCTTTCCATTAATTGCAACCTTTTGATTTCTTTCGGTTGTCTCTTTGTATATTTTGTCTACTTTATATTTTTTTTTGTGGTTAGTATTTTTATTAAATTTAAAATTAAAATTTCTCGTGATTTTATTTTGGGTATTTTCGCTTATCTATTTTTTCTTTATTAGTTTTAGGGTTTTTAAGTGTATTAGTGCATTTTCAAAATATTTCGTCTTCAAAATGAAAACACAAAGCTAATTTAACAAGTAACAAAAAACCTGTAATATAGTTGAGAATATTATAAAGACTTCACATTTTTTAGGCTTTTCCTAATTTGTAAAAAGAAAATTTAATTAAAAATAAAAACAAGAGTCCCCTTTCATGATATTGTAAATAAGGCTAATGAACTTTACTTTTTAGTGTTTCAATTGATATTAGAGACTTGAAGTCAGGGTTATTATTTTCTCTGCTAATATCTGTGAGTGATTGTTTAGTTGGTATGAATTAATTTACTTCTAATCATTTTGGACAAAATTTAGCTTGTATATATGAAATTTAATATAATGAAGGTAGTTATATGAACTATATATTTTTTTTTACTCAAATATGTTTATTATATATGACAATTTTGAACAATCTTACAGTAAAAGTAGTATTTGAAATCATCTATCTAAGAAATCCTTTTTATATGATATACTAGTGCTTAATTTCACATTACTCATATATTATAGATTGTATGTTTAACATTTTATATAAATGTTTCTTGGCTTTATCATTTTTTAACGAAAAGGAAATTTAAGAACATACAAAAAAGAAAAAAAAATTAAAGGAGTTGAAAAGTAAAGAATCCTTGCAAACGTAATATTGATTACGATTGTAATCGATCTTTTATTCTTATCTCTTATATTCATCAATTACTGTTTGTGCTTTTCTTTCTACAAATCATCAACCATACACACAACAACACCACTATTTCACATGCATATAATTTTTAAAAATTAGAATAATTTTTAACAATTTTATTTACTTGACATCAATTGAAAGCACCTAGCTTTCATCTTACTCAATTTTCCATCTTATATTTACAGCAACTAAACTCAATTTTTCACCTCACATTTACGGCGACTAAATATTAAACAAAGTATTATAATCACGGGCATTGCCCGTGAGAAACTCACTAGTATTTGATGAAGGTGGAGATGTCAATGGTGGATGGATTGTTTGATGGAAAGAGTATCAGTTGGTATTTTTATTCGGAGAGGAATTTATTGGGTTTGCATATACATTTATAGGTTTATGGATGAGAGAGGCTGTGATTCTGTGAAAGATTGAATCTGGGAGTTGAAGTGAATATGTGGGGGGTTGTGGTTTTGTGAACCTGTGAGTTAAATCCTTGGGTTTGGATCTATGAGTTGAGTTGGGCTTAGGTTGTTTGGTAGGGAGAGTGTAGAAGTGTGGATTTCTTCGGATCCATTATCTATATGAAGGGTGATGATAGTATGTAAATGCAAAAATCATGACATTGGCATATTCTGTCTGGATGACCAACGGTTGACTACTAGTGTGGATGTACCTGTCATGTGATTATAGAACATAGGAGAACACAGTCAAGGTGTAATGTTTTCTCATACCACTACATTTGTCAGAAACCTTAGTGAAGGCCAGTGTAATATACCTTTTATTTTATATGCAAACTGACAGTATACCTATTTTAAATCTTAGGTATGGGGTAATTTAGCCATACTCACTTTTGTTAGGATAGCAATGTTATGTTCCATGAAGAAGCAAATAACAAGAGCCACTTTTTGCATATCATGTGCCAATGAATTGATGCATTGCTTACTTTCTACAGTTTTTGCACAACTTGGAGTTATACGGCTGTTTTCCCAGACAAAATGCGAAAGGCTTTTATCTCTATTCCTGCAAGTGTATCTCCATGAGCCTCTCTATCTTTCCAAGTATCTGCCAACATCATTCAAACACTCAAGATTTACAGCAACGTTTTTATGCAATGTTAGGTTACAAACAAGTAAACATGGATTTCATTATAGGCATTGGCTATTATGGAAGCTGGTGCAATATCTGTGCTCCAAAACCAGCACTGCAAGCAATGGGTAGAGAGAAAACAATGAAAAATGAATAAAAGGATACCAAAAACAATACTTTTGGTATGGAACCAAAGCATCACTGTTTTGACAGGAGCCCTTTTGAAATACCACTCAATAAGTTAAGCATTGAACCATGTGGTTAGCCCATAACTGATTGTTGCATTAACTTTGGTCATTTGGAGTTGAATTTACTTCGTGAGAACCAATCTAAGGTTTCAACCCCTTTTATTCTTCCTTATTTCTTCTTTAATTTTCATTAACTTCTCTGTATGATTTATGTTGTTGCTTAATCCTTTGTTCATGTTGCATACGAGTTTCGATTTTGATAAACTCTGTTTTTTTTTTGTTTTTTGTGTCTTAGTTAAATTATAAATCTTTTACTAGAATGTCCCACAATTCTAAATATCCGTCCTAATTATCTGAAGTTACAAATTTTGTTGTTTCTTTTTCTCATTTGAAATTACTCCGGTAAGCCACCATTTTAATTCTCTTTATTCTGTAAATTGTGATCCTTCAGTCTTCCAAAGAAAGATTATAGAATAAATTCACTGATTTAGTTACAGTTTCTTGGTGGTTTGATTTTCACAACTTTTTCTTGCCCTGCTAATTGTAGGCAGTGGTTTGTCTCAATTTTTTTTTGCCCCAGTTTTTCCCAGGGGCCTCTCTCTCTCTCTCTCTCAACACCCACACACACCCATTATAACACATGTCTCTTTATGCATATAGATTGTCCTTTTTTGTATGTAATGCTAATTCTAATCATTTTCTTTCCTGTAGGATCAAATTGGGGTATCCCACCAAAAAGCTTTGGTAAGTGTAATAACTGAAGCTGCTCAAGCTCAGTCACCTGGGTGTCCAACTTCTTCATCAGAATTGTCACCAACTTCTGTTACACAGTCCATTTCATCCGGCCCCAGTTCCACTCTTCTAGATCACAAATTGACACCAGTAGCAAACACCAATAGTGCATGTATGCCAGAAATGGAACATAATAATTCTTCCAACCGTAAAAATATATCTGCAATACCTATTGTAAAAACACCATCCACTGATGGCTATAATTGGCGGAAGTATGGTCAGAAGCAGGTGAAAAGTCCTCAAGGTTCTCGCAGTTACTACCGATGCACATATTCGGACTGTCACGTTAAAAAGATTGAATGCTGCGATCACTCAAACCGTGTCATTGATGTTATTTCTAAAGGTCAGCACAATCATGATCCGCCTCGGAGAATAAATTGCGCAAGGGAAAGTAGGCTTGCATTACCTGCTGTTCCTAATAGTACAGCTCATCCAGGGAGAATGCTTAATGATTCGTATCCATCCGTTTCTTCTAGAGAACTCATACAAGAAACTCCTGTAGAAACAAAGCGACAAAGTTCTAGTGGTTCCATTGGGACTGCTAAAATTGAAATTAAGGAGGAGCACGTTGATGAACCAGAACCAAAACGAAGGCAAGTTGCTTTATAGTCAGTTCTCAAATCTGGTTCTTATTTTACAACTTTCTACTTAGTTGGCGTATGCAGTGCTGATAGGTGTATAGTTTGAACCATGGTGACTTTTTTCCTTTTATTATTTTAAAAAAAGCATTGAACTTTGTTTATCTTTTCTGTGTAACTAGAGTGAAGAAAAGCAACTCAGCATATTCAAGTTCTCTATATCCCAGCAAGAAACCTAAAATTGTAGTGCACGCCGCTGGTGATGTGGGAATTTCAGGAGATGGGTACAGGTGGCGCAAGTATGGACAAAAAATGGTAAAGGGAAATCCTCAACCCAGGTGCATGTCTATCTCGCAGTTTAATGTATCAACTCTGCATCTGATTCCTTTATCTTGCTCGGGCTGTAAATGCCTTGTCTCGTTAGTGCTCTATCTAGATGCGAAGTGCTGATTTGCAATACTTATGCAATCTGTGTAACATCATTCAACACGCACTGGAGTAACTCAGTGACATAGTAATGTAACAAAGAAACCAACTCAAACAACCTCATCAGTAAACTACTACACCTTAGTTTAGAAATCAGTGGCACGTTGGTCTGAGCCATGTCTCTAATGTATCTAAATAACAAGATATTCGACTGGTTTATCTAACAGTCTAACACGTTGGTCTGGGCTAGCTTATGAACTGAGAGGAGATTAGAATTAATTTGAGGCGCATGTAAGATGTTGAGTTTGAGACATGAAGTTGGAGTAGGTAAGAGCCCATCACCTGTGTGTTGGATGGGAAGGTTAGCTTCATTACTCACAGTAACACTGTCCGAGCCAAAATAAGGCTGATGAAATGTGAAATTGGTGAGATCACTAGTTATGTGATCTGTGGCAGCAGTGTCTAAATACCATGGAGTAGACTCTGGTGAAGCTGAGGCAGCTGTGGTGACAAAAGCTTAAGGTTTAGTTCCAGAATTTTGAGGATTAACATTGGAAGTTGATGAAGCTTGATAATTGAGATCAAGCCTGTAATAACAATCAACAGCCGTGTAATTGTTTCTGCCACATTTGACAAGAATTTCTGTTATCAAAGTTGCTTGAGTAGTTGGCTGCCCTTTGTTGTCTTCTACCTCTGTAATTTCCATGAAATCTATTGCCTCTGTAGTAGTTGCCCCTTCCTCTGTTAGTGAACCAAGATCGTCCTTTAGAATCACCAGAAGCATTTTGTGGATTGAAATTACAGATAGAATTACAAGCCATTGAAATTTCTGAAGTATTGATCTCCCTTGATTCAACATGAATCGATTCAGCAATCAAGAGAGCTGATAATTGTTCCATGGAGATTATATCAGATATGGTGCGTATATTGGTTTTGAATGAGTTATACTCATCTAGTAGCCCATTTAGAGTCAACAAGATGAGATCTTCATCAACCATTTTCAAAGAAGCTAGGGTAATTTGATCTGACAAATCTCTGATTTTGTTGAGATACTCTTTGACAGAATCTCCCCTTTTTTTTTGACGTTGAGAAGTTTAATTTTGAGTAGCTGAATATGAGAACGAGAGAGAGAAGTGTATTTCCTCTCGAGTGACTGCCATTCCTCTTTACTTGTGTTGAGATGAAGAACTGCTGAGTACACAGTGGGGGAGAGTGTCGCAACAATACAGCTCAATAGATGAGCATCTTCATGCTGCCATTGTATGAACTCTGGATTTCTAACCTTGCTTCCATTCTTGTCTGAGATAAATTTCACTGGACATTGTCTTGATCCATCCACGTGTTCAAGAAGACGAGCAGCACGAAGAACATTGGACAATTGACTCTTCCAAATGATGTAATTTGATGCATCTAACTTGACTGTAACTAGAGATGTGAGATTGGATATCAGGAGATTGAAGATAGACTAAAGACCAATGTATGCAGAAGATGAAGACGCCATCGGATCAAGCTCTCGTTTGAGATGTGCTCTGATACCATGAAAGAAACCATGAACTGAAGAGAAGAGAGAAACTAGAGAGAGAAAAGAAACACATGTTCTGTTATTATTCCCAACTGAAGCTACAACTGTAAGAATATATACATACCGACTTAAGTCGGTTAGAAGGAGCTGTGATACACTACTGCTCATTACACAAAGATAAAACCTATACTTGAATCTACACCTTTCATTTACATCATGTATTTATCACTGTGTCTGTGTCTATGTCTGTGTCTAACACGTATCAGATACTGCTACAGAAACTAAAATAAAGGGTTCATACTTCATAGCATGAGGTCTACTGGATGGATCCTTTTCTTATGATGTTTCTATTTGGAGCAATTTTCTCAGCCTTTCTCATCACCCCAAAACTTGTCCTTCAAGGCCTTCCCAAGGCCTTCCTCTTTTCGCTGTGGCAACTTTCACTTGGATCAAACCAACCTTCCTTACTTTTATATTAATGGTCTATGTTGGATGTAATCAGACTATCTCAAATAACTATTTCTTATCTTATTATCAATCTGTGCCTTATTGAATTTCCAACTACTGAATTCTTGTATGTTCCTTCCATTTTTGTACACCACCTATTCTGTAAAACATACCAATATTACGTACCTTCTTTTTTTTTTCACCCCGGTAACAGATCTATACTCCCAACATTTTATTCAACTTTGTAGGAACTGTACCATCACAAATTTCTTTGTAGTACTTTTTTATTTCATCCAGCTTGCTTAGCATCTTATGGATAATTGAACGGGAAATGGTCAGTTTTCAGTTTGGGCCATCAAATTTAAGTGTCGTTGAATTGTAACCACCAGCTCATGTAAAGCTTAAGCTATTAGGAATATTTTGACTTACGACGTAAGTACGTACGTATATTAGCCCACTACTCCTACTTAGCCTATAACGTTTAGGTGTTAAAATACATCTCTATTATTTTAACTTAGAGTTTGTTCCTACTCTGTTTTCTTTTCTTTTTTCCTTCATGTTGAACCTCTTATGAACAAATGACATACAACCATGGACATTAGTTTCATTTATAACTACTGCAAAATGATGAGGACTCAAAGGCCAATCCTTGGTATAATCCTCTTTTAGTGGGCATTAGTTTCATCTGTAAGTACTGGACGACTCAGGAAAATCCTTGATATAATCCTCTTGAAGTAGAAATTCAATTGCTCTCTCTCCCCTTACTGTTCTCACACAACTTATGGCTGTGTCATATCAATGCATCTGATTGATACTTGCTTCTTCTTGAACACTCTCATTATCTCCTTGAGCAACCAATGTACTACTCCTGAGGGAGAAATGGGATGCAGGATGGACTTTTGTGTCAAGTTGGGATCACCAACCTTAAGCAGCAACAATAGATGAGAGAATTGGAAGCAAACTGTTAAGCAGTTTGAACAAAAGGTCTCAAAGCAATCTGTTTAAAAAGTCTAGTGCGTATCCTTTCGCTATCAAATGAGCACTTTTTTTTTTTCTAATCAGCAAACCAAACCAAACCAAACTAAGCCTTTTGTCTCAATTAATTGGGTTGGCTTGTTTTTTTTTTGAATCAACAACAAAATAATTTTATTTTTAAAAAAAAAGCACAAAGGAAAATGAGCCCTTAGCATTTCAAAGATGCCACTGCTTGGGATGGTGATTGGCCCAATATGATCAGCTTAGGAGCCATTTATATATATATATATAAATGAAGTAAGCTCATTTAGTTCTCATTCGAAGTCAAAAATAAGTTGAACGTGAAACAAATGGACAAACCATTCTAATCTTTTTGTAATCCCACACTTGACGAATTTTAACAACAACAACAATAACAATGAATGAAGCCAACCTCATTGGTATAACACACCATTGGGAAATATGGTAGGCAAGCATTATGTAAACGTTCTAGTATGCTCGAAGAATGCTTTCATCTACTTATATCCAACCATTGCTAGCCAGATAAATGTCTGGTTCATTTTGCTGGTCACCTCATGAGAAAAAAGTGTGTTGAATAAACAATTATTTTACTCAATAAACTGCTACTCTGCAATCTCAAGGGATAGCTGAGTTGGTAAGAGACCACATGTAAGGAAGTGGAGGTCTAAGGTTTAACGTCTCTTTAATTTCTTGGGATCATTGCACAAAATAACTATGGTTTTTATGAATTTTGGCCTTATGAATTTTTGTGTGGCAGGGAATACATGGACCCGGGATTTTCCCACAAGGGGTTCTTGTTAAAAAAAAATAAGAAAAAGTGCTCATTAGCGTCTAACCTGCTAAAGTTTTATTTTTCATCCATATTGTGTTTAGAGATGAGAGGATTGCCACTCGAGCAATATCATTCAACAGTTTTTTGGAAAGTTTGCAAGTCCATTCTTTGACGGTACTCGGGCTTGAGATTCGAAGCTATCTTATATGCATTCTCTTTCTGTTCTGAAATTTTTATATAATTTTTCAGGAACTATTACAGATGCACCTCAGCTGGGTGTCCTGTCCGGAAGCACATTGAGAGGGTCGACAACACGAGTGCCCTGATAATAACTTACAAGGGAATACATGACCATGATATGCCGGTACCTAAGAAGCGGCATGGCCCACCAAGTGCTCCTCTCATTGCTGCTGCTGCTCCTGCTTCGATGAACAACTCGCAACTCAAGAAACCCGAAGCGATCCCAAACCAAATACCTACGACCCAATGGTCAGCAGACACGGAGGGTGGATTAGCAGGTGAGGCATTGGATGCTGGGGAGGAGAAGGCAATTGAATCGGCTCGAACTCTTTTGAGCATTGGATTTGAAATCAAGCAATGTTGAAGAAAAGAAAAACCGGCTTGATGGGCCCCAGAGAGAATGAACGAGGTCGTCGGAGAGGGAGGTAACGGGTAAGTGAATGGCGTAGCAGAATAGATTATTATGTGCCTTTTTTCATTCTGACTAATGCACGTGTCCATATAAATATTTAAATTTTCATCTTTGATATCTTCATCTTCTTCATCATCATCATCATCATCATCATCTTCTTCTTCTTCTTCTTCTTCTGTTCTCTTTTTTCTTCCTTTTCTCTCTCCCCTGTTTGTTTATTTTATTTGTTTTAGTTCTGTTGTAGTCTTGAGCAAACAGTTGTGTATATTTGGGAAGATGAACTGGGCTAATGTTGAACAGGTTGCTTGGAGTGGATTAGTTGTAAAATAGATTGATGCCCATTGCTCCACCATTTTTGTTGGTTGAAATAGATGCAATTTTTTTCGTTCTTTAGTAAAATTTTCCTTACTTCTGATTTTTTTTTGGTGGGGGTCAACTTTGTTACAAAGTGGGGCCTGATTGGCAACTTTAGCTTTTGATTTTTTTTTTTTGATTTTTTTTTTTGATTTTGATTTTTTTTTTAACTAAAAATGCAAAAAAATCAACATGTTTGGCGAAAAAGTAAAAAGTTAAAAATTTAAATTAAAACACCAATTTCAAAAATATTATATTTAAATTTCAATCACTTTTAAAATATAATAATATTATTTATTTATAAATTATTTGTTATTACTGTTAATTATATATAATTATTAATATTAAATATATAAAAAGAGAATTGGAATTTTAAAAAAATAAAAATAAAACTTGAATTTAGTACATAGTTGGTACCCAAACAAGCTAGGGGCTTGTTTGGTTATATTTTCTAAAATTATTATTTAAAAATTATTATAAAAATAAATTTTAAAAATAATTTTGTAATATTTAAAAAAGAGCGATTGTGTTTGCTCACCATCTAACGTTTTATTTTGAAACGCCAGTTACATCCCAAACTTCGTCAAAGAAATGGAAGTATGTCACCGCCGACGACTGGGGTCGCTACGTCGTCAACTCAACAGTACCCATCTTCGGCCTCGCCCAATGATACCAAGACCTCTCCCACACCGATTGCCTTCTCTGCTATGCCGTCAGAGGACGAATTTTCCATCATCGTCGAGTCTCGCCGTCGTTGATTGGCTCAGTTTTGGAAGACGGTGAGTAGTGATGGGTGTAGAGATTGTTTGGAGAAGGCAATGGATCAGGTGCGAGGGTGTGTGCCCAGCGGCGAAGGGAGAGGATTGAATGCTGGTTGTTACTTGAGGTGTTCGACCACCAAGTTCTACAATGATGAGAATAAGGGTTTAAGCCATAGGTCTGGTACGTATCTGTGTTTCTTTTTAAGTTTCTATCATGGAATAACTTGTGGACGCGGGTTTCGAATCTCACGGGTCAACGGCAGCTAGGGTTTCCAATCCCTAGGGTCGACGACGGCAAGAAGACGAGAGCGGCAGCGAGACTTGACGATGACGGCGGCGACGAGATTCGACGACAATGGCGGCGAGGATGTGAGGCGACATGGATGCACAGTTCTGTTGAAAGACATTGTTAGAAAATCTTCAAAACATCTTTATATTGTTGTCACATTTTTCTATTTTTCTTAGATTTTGTATTTAATTTTTTTAAAAAACAATGCTCAAAAAATTCAACCAAACATATTTTCTCACTTTTTCAAAAAATGAAAAGTGAAAATAAGTTCAAAAATAGCTAACCAAACGCCCTATGCTTTCTAGCTTTGGTGTGTTTGGACTAGATTTTTTAAGTAATTTTTAAATTTTTTGATTTTTTTTTTGTAAAAAATATAGATATCAAATTATGTAAAAAAAAGTGAGAAAAAAATAATAAAAAATCTAATAAGTCAAATTAATTGATTTTTTTTAACTTTTAAATCAAAAAAAAAAAAATTAACCCAAACGGCGGCCTGATCACTTGTTAGTTTTCAAAGCCAAGTCTAAAGAACCTACAAGTACAACTCGATTTGACTCATTTTTTAATAAAACCAGACAGTCGCTTATTTGTTTTAAAATAATGACTTTGCCCTCCATTAGAGAGCATTCTTTTTGACATGTAATATTCAAAAAGTCATTTTAATTTTTTATACCGAAATTGCAATCGATTATAAGCACACATGCAAACAAAAAAACCTAAAAATCATTTTCAATTTCTTGGAATAACCAAACAACCCACGTAACTTTTTGCTTTATTTTTGAAAAAAAATATTATTATAAAACTAACTTTTAAACTAATTTGGCCTTAAAATGGTTTGGCAACGTGGCTTAACTATTTGGTAAGCTGACTTAACTTTTTCCTTTTTTTTTAACTTTAATCTATGTAAACAAAAAATAATTTGGTTAAAAATGGTTTTAAATAGCAATAAAAAGAGAGAAGTTTATTATGATTTGACAATTAACTTTTTTATTACTTTAAGCAAAAACATTAAAAACCCAATTTTAAGGAGCCAAACGAGACCAAAGGTGTTTGTTATTGCAACTTTTAACTTTTAGCTCTAAATTAATAGTTCAGAAAAAAGATAAAAATATCCAAATAAATTTACTTATAATCTTTTGCTAATGTTTCTAATTCTAAATCAACAAACAAAAGTTTTTACTTTAAATTTTAAGTTACATTTTAACAAATATTTGTACCTTTTAATTAAAATTACAATAAAAATTTTTCAGTTATAATCTATAAATTTAAAAATTTAGTTACACTAAACACCAAGCACCCAGGTAGGAGAATTGTGTGCACAGGATGGTTAGAGAGCAAGAGAAACCTTCACCAAGCACACCTTTAAACCAGGCATCCAAATTCATCAGCACATTTAAAATAAAATAATCTGGTTTTCCCAAACACCAATCTAAGGGTTGAGAGACACAGAAGCACCAAGGTACAGTGGTACTCTGGGAATTTTTATTGATAGGGTCATTTAAAATTTTAAATTCTATTTATTTAGTAAGATATAATTTTGGAGTTATTTAAAATTTTAAATTCTATTTATTTAGTAAGATAATAATTTTTACACTAATTAATAATTAATAATCTATTATCAGCATACTATAAATTAAATTACACGTATCAATTAATAAGCGACATACACTTTTAATATCATCATTTTATTATTTTGATAAAAAAATTATAAATAAATGAACTTTTACAATTGTATTTGATGACATTTTATGTTTTAAAATCGGTACATAATATTTTAGTTGTCACTAGTATCAAAAAT
>JAULJZ010000001.1:1123692-1170394 GCA_032270985.1 Heliamphora pulchella | reverse complement strand
GGATAGTGGGGGGTGGGGGGTGGTTTTGGGGTGGTGGTTTTGGGGAAGACGGTGGTTTTGAGGGCGATTTTAAGGACGGTTTTTGGGTGAGACGGTGGTTTCCGTTAAATTGAACGAAAATTGTAACGGTTGGGGTCTTTTTGATATTAAAATCAAATCTGAAGGGGTGTTAGTGCAATTTTTGAAACCACGTGGGGGGTTTCTATTTTTGTCAGAAACCTCAAGGGGGGTCAGTGTAATTTACCCTTTTTCTTATTACAAAGAACCCAAAAAGTAAACATTTTGAACAAATGAAATTTTAAAATTCAAAAAATTTATAAAAAGAAATAGACCAAACAGGGGATAATTAGTTTTTTTCCGAAATCTTTTGTGTTATTTTTTGTTCCATATTTCAATCAAAATTGTATAAATATCCTTTTTGTGAGTTGTGTCACCATGTTAAAAAAGAAAATGGACATGTTTAAAGATATTTTTTTAATGTAATTTAATTTAAATATTAATTTTTAAAAAAAATAAAAAATAATTAAGAGCAACCACTATTCAAATTTTGAGACATTGACCTATAACTCTTAATGCCAAGTCAAGAAAATAGAGCCTAGGATTGATGTGGCTCGTGGCAAATCGTATAAAAGGAGCTCAAAAAATATTGTGGTCCTAATTTATATTTTTTTATCAAAGTGGTTGCTGTTGGGATTTTAAACACCAATCTCCGAACGTAACCTGAAGCAAAATTTTATGCACAAAAATAGAAAAAATAATCAACACCAAAAACTTACATAGTTCAGCCCACAACGGCGTAACTACGTCGAATGTAAAAGTGTAAAATCGCTCCTTACTCTCTACTAGTTAACCTATTAAATTGTTCTTACAATTTTTCTTTAATCCTGTAGCTCCATTAGGTGTCTGATTTATAAGCACACCATAAAACCCAAAAAATCCATAAGCCTAACACAACTCAATTACATATATTCCAAAAATAATAATACAAGCCTAGTAGAATATAAGACATTATAGCCCAATAATCACCACCTTGGCTTGAATTCTGCAAATCACCCTAAAGATAACCAACATTGATATTGATTCCATTGTCATTGTCAAACTACTACACCCAAGTAATATGGCCCACATGTCTACACCAAGGTGCCCGCACCCCAATCTAGATGTCCCACAAAGCTCACTACTTTGTAGAAGAAAGTGGCTGTATCTCTCCCCATTTGTGCACACAACAGTAGATATCACCGCCACTAGCCAAATCAAAAGCAAAAGAGATTCACTTCCGTCAAGGTATACACCTTTCCGCCATGTCTGTCGTATTAGTCTTGTTGCCGGAAGCATTCTTGTGAACATCTAGTAATCGTTGTTGTTGTATCTCATTGGCATCCTGCATCTATTTGATTTGCTCACATGCGCACTTGTACGACACCATTGAAGTTTAGGGTCGACACCTTAACTGCTTTGCTTGAAATATTTTAAGAACTCAAATGAGCCAACACCACACAGGTTTGGGTCGACACCTCCAGTATTAGATCGGGATTCACGTTGAGTCGACAGCAATGAAAAATGGGTCAACACCTCAACCCCTTTGCGGGATTCAATTTGTGTCGGCACCAAAGTGTTTTGAGTCGACACCAAGTGATCCTTTGAGTTCCAGACTTCGAGTTCTAAGGATCAACACCAAAGTCACATAAGTCGACACCTACACACCCTCTGGGAAACACATTGAGTCGACACCAAAAAGAAAAGAGTCGACACCAGGACTTCCAGACATCTTCTGACACCAACTTAAAAGTGTCAACACCATAGAATTATAAGTCGACCCAAAGGTTCTTTTTGGAAATAAGGATTTTGAGTCAACACCAAAATAAAGATGAGTCAACTCCAAAACTCCCGAGACTATGTCAGATTTCCAAAGTCGACATCAAATCCAAGATGGATCGACACCGTTTTTCCAGTATCTGATCTGATAAAAAAGGCTCGACACTAAAACGAATTTGGGTCGACACCAAATTTTCAGTAGCTAAGTCTCTCATCAGAGTCGACACCAACGAAAAATTAAGTTGACACCGTGAGCTGACCACGAAGCCTTGAGTTGACACAAACACTTATATGAGTCGACACCAAGGTCCCACTTAAAAAATTAAAGAAATGCATGGGTCGACACCAAATGTTCAATGAGTCGACACCACTGTGTGGGTGAGAAAAATACAAAAATAAAGTCAACACTAATGAAGAACTGAGTCGACACAATTACTCAAAGAACCAAGTCCTAGATCTTTTGTTTTGACACCAAAGGACTTTGTATCTATACCTGCGACGGAATTTAAAATCACGCTGGTTCTAACAGTAATATTTCAAAGTATTAATTACCTTCACCAACCCACCAATAATCATTTACTTCAGTATGCTATATAAAGAGTTAATTTTCAGAGCTTCAAACACCTAGGCACTGTTTTATTGCTTGCATTTACTGCTCATAACTCCTTCAGTCAATACTTTCACTCTCTTACTCGTTTATTTTCAATCATTTGTAAGGAGTGTTAGTTAGTAAATCTTTGATTCCATCACATTTATTTAAAAAAATAGTGAATTAACCTTGGTCCTTTAAGAGAGTGTATGAGCTTCTTAAAGAATAGCTCAAGAGAGTTTTTAAAAAAATAGAAGATTGTTTTGTAGAAACTTCTTGAGGTTATAAGGGCTTTTGAATGCGCCTGTTAAGTATTCAATTATAGTGCAAATTCTCAAGAAGAGTCTTGAGGAGTAAACGTAGGCTTGAAAGAAGTCAAATAACTATAACTCTTGGTGTTTGGTTCAATCTCCTCTCCCTAACCTCTTTAATTTTCTTGTTATTATATTATCTGCGATATTTACGTGTAAAATTAAAATGTTTTTAAAATAGTTATTATTATCTTTAAAATCCAATTCACCTCCTCTTGAGTTGTCGAGGACTAACAATTGGTATCAAAATTTGGACTCTTGTTTTTTACTTAACCATCTAAGAGGATCCATGGAAACCACCAATATTGGACCAGTTCAACTTAAAGACCAGTCCATCAACAAACTTCCCTTGTTTAATGAAACAAATTATAATTATTGAAAAGCTAGGATGAGGATCTACATTCAGGCTGTTGACTATGACCTTTAGAGAGTTATCAAGAATGAACCCAAAAGGCCTACCATGACGAAAGAAGAGGCATCTGTCCTTAAGCCTGAAAATGAATGAACTGAAGCTGATAAAGAGAAATAAAAAAAAATACTAAGGCCATGAACCTTCTATATTACTCTCTTAACCCAAATGAGTTTAATAGGATCTCCACATGTGACACTGCCAAGGAGATATGGGATTAGACTTGAGGTTACCTATGAGAGAACCAACCAAGTAAAGAAATCTAAAATAAGCATGCTTGTTCATAATTATAAATTGTTTAAGATGAAGTATGATGAAACTATCTCTAAAATGTTTACTAGATTCACTGATATCATTAATGGACTAAAATCTCTTGGCAAGGTATATTCTAATGCAGAAATAGTGAGAAAAAATCTAAGGTGTATGCCTAAAAGTTGAAAAGCCAAGGTGACTGTTATTCAAGAGGCTAAGGATCTCACCACATTAAGCTTGGAGGAGCTTTTTGGATCACTCATGACTCATAAGATAAACATCAAGAAGGATGATGAAGATGACAGCAAAAAGAAGAAAGGAATAGCTGTTAGGAACAAGCGCTTACCATCTCACCAAAACCTACAGGTAGTGGTGAAGGCACAACTTTATTTTCTTATTCTCATGACAACGCAAAGCCTTGAGTCTATACGTGCTGCGAGTAGGCCGAAGGGGCTTTGCAGTTCACCGTGGCACACCGGTAGGATAGGTTGTCAAGCACCGATAACACATGGAGGGGGACCCCCCAACATACTAGCGAGTCCCTTAAGGGAGATTTTTGCCCCATAAAGCCAATAATCCCTGCCCCCCAAGAAATTACCCTAGGAAGACTCGAACCTGCAACCTCGCTCTAATACCAATTGTTAGGATCAAGTGCTAACCATCTCACCAAAATCAGCAGGTAGTCGTGAAAGCGTAACTTTATTTTCTTATACTTATGTCAGTGCAAAACTCTGCGTCTATACATGCTGCGGGTAGGCCTATGGGGCTTTGCAGTGCACCATGACACACCGACAAGATGGACTGTCAAGCACTGATAATACATGAAGGGGGACCCCCATGTACTAGCGAGTCCCTTAAGGGAGAATTTGGCCCTTATAAATCCAACAATAGCCTTCAAATCTTTCATCCTTGAAAATGAATCTAATGAAGACTCCACAAGTGATAAAAATGAAAATTTAGCCCTCATCACGAGAAAGTTCAAAAGATTTTTTTGAAATAAGAAATAAGGAGAAAAAAGATTCTTCAAGAAAAATAGGCACAAAAGTGAGCCCAACAAGTTTAAGGGAGAATCAAGCAGATTCAAAAGTGACACAAAAAAGATGAGATGATCTGTTTTGAATGCAAGAAGTAAGGCTGCATGAAGGCTGAATGTCCCTAACTCAAAAAGCACTTTAAAAAGGGATTCAAGAAGGCTATGTTGGCTACATGGGATGAAAGTGAAGACAGCAGCTCCGATGATGAAAAGGAGAAAAATGAAGTTGTTAATCTTTACCTCATAGCCAAGGAAGATAATAATGTAACCAATGACCCTTTTTCTTTAGCAAAACTTCAAGTTACATTTGAAGACTTGCATGATAAATTGAAAAAAATTGGTGCTAAAAATGTTATTCTAAAAAAATTGATTCTTTTCTCATCTATTGAAATTGAAGCTTTAAAAGAAGAAAAACTTTTACTGTCAAACCAAATGATTTCTTTAAAGAATGAAAACAATGTTTTGAATGAGAAAGTTGAAGACCTTACAAAAATTGTTCATAAGTTTACTCTTAAGAAAGAAAACTTGGATAAACTCCTTGGTATGCAAAAATGTATTTTTGACAAAGCTGGTATCGATTACCAACCAAAGAAGAAACAAAATTTTAAAGCATCATCAAACCATTTAAATGCTACTTGCTTTCATAGCTATGAGTATGGGCACACTGTCACACATTGTCCACATAAAAAATCACATGTCTTACCTGCAAAAGGGTTTGGGTTCCAAAGAGAACACACCCACTTGAAACTAACATCAAAGGACCCAAGAAGATTTGGGTACCTAAAATCAAAACTTGATTTTCTTTATAGGTGCGTCTCAAGTCATCATTCAAGGAAGGGATGTGGTACCTTGATAGTGCCAGCTCAATACACATGATAGATGACAAGTCAATGTTTGCCTCTCTTATGCCCAAAGATGATGGATTTGTAACATTTTAGCGACATTAACAAGGGCAAAATTATAGGAGTTTATTGTATTGGCAAAACTCCTTCCCCTTCTATTGAAAATGTTTTACTTGTTGATGGTTTGAAACATAACCTTCTTAGCATCAGTTAACTTTGTGACAAAGGTCATAAGGTTTTTTTTGATCATGCTAAGTATATTATTAAAAACTCAATTGACAATAAAATTATTTTTAAGGATCATAGGCATGAAAATGTTTACACTTTCAATCACAATGACATATCCAAAAATGATACAAAGTGCTTAGCTTCCTTGAGTGATAACAGTTGGTTGTGACATAAAAGGCTTTGATATACTCACATAAACTTGATTTCAAAAATTTTTATAAATGAGTTAATGATTGGTTTACCACAAATCAAATTTGAAAAAAATAAAATATGTGATGCATGTTAACAAGACAAATAAGTTAGAAGTTCTTTTCAATCTAAAATGATGATTTCTACTTCTAGGTCTTTACAACTATTGCACGTGGATTTATTTGGTCCAATAAAAACTCTTAGCCTTGGTAGCAAGAGATATGCGTTTGTTGTTGTTGATGATTTTTCTATATACACTTAGGTATTATTCTTAGCTCATAAGGATGAAGCACTTGTTGCTTTCTCAAAATTGTCTCGAAAAACTCAAAATAAAAAAGATTTTCAAATTACAAGTATCAAAAGTGATCATAGTAGAGAATTTAAAAACAAAAATTTTGAAAAATTTTGTGATAAAAGTGGTATAAACCATAACTTCTCTGCTCCTAGAAACTCTTAACAAAATGGTGTTGTTGAGAGGAAGAACACGACTTTAGAAGAAATGGCTAGAACCATACTCTATGAAAATAATCTACCAAGATACTTTTGGGTCGAGGTTGTCAATACAGCTTATTATATCATAAACAGAGCTATTGTGAGACCCTGACCCAGTTTATTTTGAGAAAAATTTAAGTGTTGATGGAGTTTGAGTTAACATTTGATCTCGGTATGTTGGGGTTTTGTTTCTTCATAATAGAACGATATGTGCGTATGAGTTTTACGCTTGTTCGGGTTCGAAAGAGGTTTGTTTGGCAAGTGTTTAGGCTATAAAACCTGTTCTGTAGCAGAAAACTGTTTGAGAAAATTCTAGTGAGGATTTTAGTCGACTGAATGGGTGAGTTCAGTCGACTGAGTGGGGTTTTTGGTGGTTCAGTCGACTGACCAAGAGGGTCCAGTCGACTGGACTTGAGGCAATGAGATATTTTGACTTTCCAGAAGGTTTTTCAGTCGACTGGATTGGGGGTCCAATCGACTAACTTGTGATATTTTGGGCGTGGCTTATAAATATCAGTGTTCGGAGATATTTTGAGATATTTTGGGATATTTTCATCTCAGATCTGGTTTTCTCTCTGCCTTCTCTCTAGATTTTGATGGGCCCGGGGCTCGATTTTCAGCGATTAGACAACGGATCCTTGCAATTGGTGCTGGGGGCTTCGCATATATCTTGATAGAATTTCGTTTCGTCGAGGTTCGATTTTTTAGGCGTCGGGTTTTGACCCAATGAGGTAGGATTTTAGACCCTACTGTTGTATAAGGGTGTTATATGTAATTATATGTGTTTTCACCGGGTAGAGAATACATGAAATGTCATATATATGTTTAAACTTTGGTTTTTCGAGTAAAAAGCATGTTTTTTGCTTTTCTTAGTTCGTTACATTGTATGACTTGTGGTTGGATGGTTTTCAAAGGGTTTTTTTGAAAACGGTGGAAGATGGTGGTTTTTGTTGGAAAACGATGGTTTTGCTTAAAATCTCAACATTTTATGTTTTGGAGGTTTGGAGCTCACCTTCGGGGTTGAGTGTCAGGTTTTGAAACGTTTTGTTGAAAATGAAAAAAAATATTTTGAAAATGTTTTGTTAATCTTCATGTTGATGGATGGATCTATATACATGTATAATGTATATTTATGAAATATTTTGTAGTTGATGCTACAGTTCTATTTTTAGAAGATTATCTAGAAGTACTGGGATGACGTGTATTTGGCACGAGTTGCCCTCGGTGTAAGTCTGGAAACGTGCATAGCGTAGGTACTCAGGTCCTTCGGGTTAGTTTCCGTAAATTGAGATGGTTGAGTGCTTAGTTCCCTTGGGTTGTTGCCCGTAAATTAAGTGGTTCGTCATGGTTCTCCATATAGAACTTGTCATTACCTAACAGGTCTTAAATGATTCAGGACTAGGTAATGGGCAGGAGTTTATAATTGTTACCTCTATCCCCTTGTGATGGAGTCGGTACA
The DNA here is from genome assembly GCA_032270985.1 of Heliamphora pulchella. NCBI lineage: Eukaryota > Viridiplantae > Streptophyta > Magnoliopsida > Ericales > Sarraceniaceae > Heliamphora > Heliamphora pulchella. Next base: position 1,162,775 of record JAULJZ010000001.1, on the reverse strand, counting down.
TAGGATCTTATTCTTCTTCTTTTTCCACGATGGTACATTCCGTGAAAGAACAAGGTTTTGGTTACTGTTTTTGCTTAACTATGAAAAATATCTTTTACCTTTTCCCGGTGTGTGATCATAGTAGAAAAATGATGTTTTGGTTACTGTTTTCCTTCAATTGTAAAATGTGGCTTAGGGTTGTTTAAATGCTTGGTTGTGAAGGAAAAAAAGTTTTGGGAGTTTGATGTAAAATCTTTTGGCTTTGTGGTTGAGTTAGCTCCCACTATGTGATATGCATGGTTTTGAGGACAAAAATGTAGGGTTTTATGAAATAAAACCGTTTTGAGGCTCGTGTTTGCCTGATGAAAAACTTGTAATTTTCAGGATGAAAAACCTTTTTAGCTCCTATGGTTGAGCTTGTAAGCTTATGATTGCATAACCTGCTTTACAGCTTTATCGTCTGTTTCTATTGGACTTTGGCTCACGGTGTGAGATTTTGCTGTAAAACCTTTTTCAGGTAAGCGTGGTCCAATAGGTTGACCTAGTGATGCTCGGAGGAGGCTGATGATAAGATCCTATTATCTTGTCTTTGTTAGGTAGTTTATACTTTTCTGCATATGTTTCATATTTTGAGATAACATGTTGTAAATCATATACTATTCTATGAATGTATGCATGGTTTAATGCTGTTGAGAGAACCTTGGGTTGGTTGTTGTTTTTCGTAGTTTTATACTACGTTTTTCGTTGTCGGGATCAACGGTTGACAAACGGGGATTTCAAATGATTTTTGTTTCACATAAACCTTTGTACTTTGAGGTAGATTTTGGAACGGTCTAAGCTTCTTTTAAAACGAAAAGATTTTCTTATCCAAAACTCGTATTTTATTTTTTTAAAAGGTTTAACTTGTGGGGCTGTAACTGTAGTCTTTTGGCTACTATTTTAAATCAATAAACCCTTGGTAGTACGTTTTTACAAAGGTTTTGGCCTTGTTTGGTCTTCTGGTTTTAAATCCCTTTTGTTTAGGCGACTTGGTGGTTGTTCAGTGGCTTTTTACGTGACCCAAAGTTTGGGGCATGACAGCTATGATTTGAGCTTCTTTTAAGAAAATCCCATATGAGCTATGAAATGAAAAAAAAAATCAAACATCAATTATTTTCGTGCTTTCAGTTGCAAATGTTTTGTTTTAAATAACAACAAAAAAATTTTGAACAAGTTCGATACAAAATCAGATAAATGTATTTTCTTAAGCTATTCTATATCTAGTAAAACTTATAGAGTTTTTAATAAAAGGACCCTGGTTATTGAAGAGTCTATTCATGTTGTATTTGATTAAACTAACCTCGGTACTTCTAAGAAATTTTGTGAAGATAACTTGATTAACATAGAAAATGGTATTTAAGACATCTTCATCAAGGACCAAGAAGAGCTAAATCATGAGGAAGCTACAAATGTGCAGCAAATTAAAAATCAACAGGCCGTAGGCCCCTCAAACGAAGGAAATTTAGATTTGCCTAAAGAATGGAGGTGTGTTCATGATCATCCAAAAGTTTTGATCATTGGTGACCCATCTCAAGGTATAAAAACTAGATTTTTTCTATATAATGTTTGTGGTAATTTAGCATTCTTTTTCCAAACTGAACCAAAATATTTTGAGGAATCTAAAAACGATAATTTTTGGATCTTGGTTATACAAGAAGAACTAAATCAATTTGGAAAAAATAAAGTTTGAACTTTAGCCTCATGACCTAAGGATCACTCCATCATTGGTATAAAATGGATTTTTAGAAATAAAATAGATGAGAATGGAGTAGTTCTTAAGAACAAAACTCGATTGATAGCCCAAGGTTATAATCAAAAAGAAGGTATCAATTTTGATGAAACTTTTGCTCATGTGACTAAGTTTGAAGCCATTAGGATATTGTTTGCTTTTGTATACTTTAAAATTTTTAAACTTTATCAAATGGATGTCAAAAGTGCCTTCTAAAATGATTTTATTTCTGAGAAAGTTTTTGTGAAACAACCTCCTTCTTTGAAAACCCGACTTTTCCAAATCACGTTTACAAACTCACCAAGGCTCTCTATGGTTTGAAATAAGCACCAAGAGCTTGGTATGAAAGACTTAGCAAATTCTTGATTAAAAATAAATTTTCAGGAGAAAAAATTGATACAACTCTTTTTATCAAGTTTCAAGAAAAAGACATGCTAGTTGTACAAATATATGTAGATGATATCATCTTTGACTTAACTAATGAAACTCTTTACAAGGACTTTCTTAAGTGCATGTAGGGAAAATTTGAAATGAGCATGATGGGTGAGCTCAATTACTTTCTTGGACTTTAAATCAAACAAACACAAGAAGGGATTTTCATAAATCAATCCAAGCACACAAGAGATTTGTTGAAGAGGTTTGATATACAAAATGCAAAACCAATGGGAACTCCAATATGCCATTCAACAAAGCATGACAAGGAAGAAAATGGTAAAATAGTAGAGAAAAAGAGATATAAAGGTATGATTGGCTCCCTACTTTATTTAACTGCTAGTAGATCTAACATCATGTTAAGTGTATGCGTGTGTGCTAGATTTCAAGCTAATCCTAAAAATTACATGTGGCTGTTGTTAAGTGCATATTTAGATACCTCTTAGGTACACCATACCTAAGAATATTCTATCCTAGAGGAATAACCTTTAAGTTATTTGGCTATCCTAATGCAGATTTTGCCGATTGTAAAATTGATAAGAAAAGTACAAGTGGAACATTTTAATTCCAATGACACTCTCTCATATCATGATTTAGTAAGAAACAGAACTCAGTAGCCTTATCTATATCTAAGGCTGAGTGCATTACAGTTGGTAGCGGTTGTACACAGGTTCTTTGGATAAAACAACAATTAAAAGACTATGGTATATGTTTAGATCGCATTCCTATTAAGTGTGACAACACTAGTATTATAAACATATCCAAAAACCATATACAACACTCTAGAACAAAGCATATAAAAATCAAACATCGCTTCATTAGAGATCATATTCAAAAGGGTAAACATAGAACTTGAATTTGTAAGCACAAACCACCGACTTGCTGATATTTTCACCAAACCTTTAAATGAAGAAAGATTTTATTATATCAGAAGAGAACATAGTATGTTATGTGCTCCAAGTTAATGCTTAAATGTTATACTAACCATGCATGTTCAATGCCTGTAAAATGCTTTTTGTGCTTTATTTTGATGTGTAAAAGGTATCAATACAATGTTAAAAAGTGTCGACACATGTGTGAAAGTGTTGACACAAATGCTATATAGTATCGACACATTTTGAGAAAAGTGTCAACCCCAGCTATATAGTGTTGACACGATTCGAATTCTTGCTCTTGATAAAATTTGTGTCAACTCGCCTGTAAGGAATGTCGATTCAATGAACAAAAAGTGTCGACACCATGGTAAAACGTGTTGACACAATTTATGTTTTTGAACACCCCTACTGTTCAATGAAAATTGTCAACTCCAATGAGATTTGTGTCGACACATTTCATAGAGTTTATATATAGGCAGTTTTTCCCCTTTTTTCTCATTCGCGCTCAAAACTGTTTAGTTCTAACGTTTTCTTCGTCTCCTCCCTCTTTGTTTCCCTCTGCAAACCCTAAGGGATTGACCTCTTCCCCTTCCCCTCTCTCTCACTGCAAATTCCACCACGAACAATGGGTAAGGGCAGCAAATGTCAACACGCCAGTGAAGCTTCAAGCCCTAAGGCGGTAAAGAAGAAGAAGACCAAGGCAGGGCCGTCCACTAACAAGGAAATCAATTCGACGCTCAAGTTCCAGTTCTCCAAGTACAATAATCTGTACTTCTCAACCTTCGTAAACCACAAGGTAATCCCATGCCGCTCTATTGATTTTATGTTTTTCAATTCCATCGAAATGAAATTTTCTGAGTGGTTCACTACTCTCGGTTGGATGGATTTTCTTCAAATCCGAGATCCCCGCTATCCCACACTTGTGAAACTTTTTTATGCACACTTCAAGATCACTAACCCTTCTGATATCACCATCACCACTTGAGTGAATGACATTCACTTAACCCCTAAACTTCTTAATGAAATTCTCGGTGTTTCTGAGGGCGTCTTTTTGTTCCCTGCAACAAGAAAAAGAGAACCATTGAAGGTTTCTCCTTTCATGAGGAAGTGAAATAAATTTTTACTGTTGAAGTTATTGACCCAACCAAGCCCTTAAAGGCTAACTCCTTGAAACTAGAGATGAGGATTCTGCACCATTTTGTAAACCACATATTTTTGCCCCAATCTGAAAAATTTGGAGACGTGTCTTTTATGCACGTCTTCATCATGTGGATCATCGAGGGCCGTAGACCTAATCTTGGCCATCTATTTATCTCTGATATGCTCTAGTCGTATTTCAAATCGTACTCCTCTCTTTCATATGCCATGTACTTAACGAAGGTATTTTAACACTTCGGTGTTGATCGATCTACGAAAAAGGGCATTCCCTTTTCAAAACATGACTTTCATAGGAAATTCAATCTGAAACAAATGTAGATTTCTAAAGTTGACGGTATTTGGACCACTCGTAGGGCCAGTCTTGCATCCCCCTCGCCTACTCAACCCTCTTCAAGTAGGACCATTCTCCACCTTCTGGTCATTCTAACTCTCTCATTCTCTTTGGTTCTACATCTCCTAGATCACCTCGCCCACCTCCTAATGTTGACCCCTTTGCTTCATCTTTCTCTGCTCCACCTCCTCCTCCCTCTGTTGCTGGTGCCTCCTCCTATGTTCCATCATATGCTCCATCTTCTCAGCAATTTACTGATCTCACCTCCCTCATCAGGGACTTGACTTCATCATTAGTATCCCTTCATGAGAAGGATGATGCTAGTCTTTATGATATAAGATGTAAAGTCTCTTTCATTTTTAAGGCCGTAACTCAAATGAAGAAGAAGAACAAAAATCTTAGAATCGAGGTTGAGAACGCTTGTGAGGATGAAACCATTCTCAGCCAGAATATGAAGAAGAGCATCGATTCCATCGTCTCTGTAAACCGCAACATCCTCTACCAAATCCACAAAGAGTACGATGAAGGTGTAGTTCTTGCTATTCAAGTGAACTCAAGGAAGGTTGATGAGCACCTTCAGTGGATCAAAAATGCATGGGTCAAGCAGTTTAAGCCCAAGGAGTCCAAAGAAAAGAAGGCAGTCCGATTGAAACGAGAAGCAGCCCTCGCTTTGGCAGCAACTTTTACAGCCATGGAAGCTAAGAACAATGCTGATGAATGAGCCTCCTCCTCTAAAGAACAAGCAGACAAAAGAAAAGGAGAAGGAAGAGAAGAAAAAGAAGAAAATCAAGAGAAGAAAAAGAAGATCAAGGAAGAGAAGAAAAAGAAAAAGATCAAGAAGAATGAAGTTTTTGAAATTATTTTGTGAAGGAGAAGTTGTAATTTTAAAACATACATTTCTATTTTTGCTGTGAATGCTGTGTGAATGCCTTAAAAACATTTTGATGATTGATGGTTGTTGGGTATCTTTTTGACAACAATTATATGTTGTTGTATGAATTTCTTTTTTTGTAAATGGCAACATTAAAATTTATACCAACTGTTGAATGATAACTTTGCTTTGAAAATCGTATTGATATATCAAGTGTTGGATGTTTGATCCTTTAAAATTCAATCTTCATATGTGTTGTTGATTAAAGATCAAATTTTTCAGATTTCAAATTGGTGATAATGATTCTGCAAAATTTGTTGAACATCTAATACTATTGAATGCCATATTGTTATGAACGTATACACTGCTTAAGACATAGAGATAATGAGAGTACCATTGTCCAAGAATTTTTTAAGTATTTTTTAAAAAATATTATAATCATCAAAAAATGAGAGATTGTTAGCCCAATGACATTTTAAATAGATTTTTGTGATTTTAATAATTCATTTTCTAAATTAAATTAATTTAAAAAGATTATATTTAAATATTTTTAAAAAGTTAATGTCAACACTACATGATAAATGAGTCGACACCTTATACCATTCGTGCTAACACTTTGCATTAAATGGGTTGACACTTAATTTAAAAATATTTTATTTAAATATTTTTAAAAAGGTAGTGTCGACACTACATGACAAATGAGTCGATACTATATACCATTCGTGCTGACACTTTGCATCAAATAGGTTGACACTTACTATTTTTTAAAAGAATGTTTTGTGTCGACACCAATTGATAATTGAATTGACACCTTAAGGCAAAGCATACTTGAAATTCTCAAGTGTGCCAACACTATTGAAATTTAGGGTCGACACCATAACTGCTTTGCTTGAAATGTTTCGAGAACTCAAATGAATCGACACCACATAGGTTTGGGTTGGCACCTCCAGTATTGGACCGGAACCCACGTTGAGTCGACACCAATGAAGAATGGGTCGACACCGCATCCCTTTTGCGGGATTCAATTTGTGTCGACACCAAGTGATCCTTCGGGTTGCAAACTTCGGGTTATAAGGGTCGACACCAAAGTCACATGAGTCAACACCTAGACACCCTTCGAAAAACACAATAAGTCGACACCAAAGAGAAAATGGTCAACACCAGGACTTCAAGACATTTTCCGACTCTAGCTTAAAAGTGTCGACACTACATGACAAATGAGTCGACACTACATGACAAATGAGTCGACACAAAAGTTTCTTTCAAAAACAAGAATTTTGGGTCGACACCAAAATAAAGATGAGTCGACTCCAAATCTCCCAAGGCTAAGTCAGATTTTCAAAGTCGACACCAATCCAAGATGGGTCGACACCATTTTTCCAATAACTGATCTGACAAAAAGGGTCGACACCCAAATAAATTTGGGTTGACACCAAATTTTTAGTAGCTAAGTCTCTCATCGGAGTCGACACTAACAAAGATTTGAGTCGACACTGTGAGCAAACCATGAAGCCTTGAGTTGACACCAACTCTGATATAAGTCAACACTAAGGTCCCACTTGGAAAACTGAAGAACTGAATCGACACGATTACTCAAATAACCAAGCCCTAGATCTTTTGTGTCGACACCAAAGTACTTTGTGTCGACACCTGCGGCAAAGTTTAAAATCGCGCTGGTTCCAACGGTAACATTTCAGAGTATTAGTTGTCTCTACCAACCCACCAACGATCATTTACTTCAGTAGGCTATATAAGGAGTTAATTTTCAGAACTTCAAACACCTGGACACTATTCTATTGCTTGCATTGAAGGCTCATATTCTTCAAAGAAGCATTTATTGCTCATAACTCCTCCAGCCAATACTTTCACTCTATTACTCATTTATTTCCAATCATTTGTAAGAAGTGTTAGTTAGTAAATTTTTGATTCCATCACATTTATTGTAAAAGAGGGTGAGTCACCCTTGATCCTCTAAGAGAGTGTGTGAGTTTCTTAAAGAAGAGCCCAAGAGAGTTTTTTAAAAAAAATTAGGGATTGTTTTGTAAAAACTTCTCGAGGCTATAAAGGCTTTTGAATGCACCTGTGAAGTATTCGATTATAGTGTAAATTCTCAAGGAAACTCTTGAGAAGTGGGCATAGGCTTGGAAAAAGCCAAACCACTATAAGTCTTGGTATCTGGTTCAATTTTCTCTCCCTAACCTCTTTAATTTCCATGTTATTATATTACCTGCGGTACGTGTGAAATTAAAAGGTTTCATAAAAGATTTTTAAAATAGTTATTATTATTTTTAAAACCCAATTCACCCTTCTCTTGGGTTGGCTAGGACTAACACCCTAGACTTGGAATGCCCTTTCTTTTTGGACCTCTCTTGCCTCATTATCATCCTGCCTTTGACTTCTCCACTGCCTAATGCAACCATGATCTCCTCCCCTTGTGATCTGTCACTCTTCTTCTTCTTCAATATCTCATTAGATATGAGAGTAGTAACAAACTCATCTAAATCAAAGATATCTTTTCCAAACATCATTGTAGTCCCCATATGCTCGTATGATGAAGGTAAGAAATCAACAAGAGAATTGTTTTATCCTCATCCTCAATTTTTTTGCTAATAGAATCTAATTTCGTAAATATCCTATTAAACTTGTCTAAACTCAATAAAGTTCGCTTCATCTGTCATCTAAAGTGCATAAAGTTATTTCTTTAAATATATTGATTCTTCGATATTTTGGACGTGTACCTGCTATCCAATTTAGCCAAAGTTCTGCCAGGTCGTTTTTATTGATAACTTTTTGAAAAGTACTATTATCGAGATACAACTGAATCGTACTCTTTGTCAAGTCCCTCATCTCTTTTCACTCTACCTCCTTCATCATTTTTGGCTTTTCAGACTTCTTCTCAAGGACTTATGAGTCTCTCACAGGTTAAAATATTCTTCACATTTTACTACAATAAAGAGAAATCGTTCTAACCGTTAAATGGCTCAATTACGAAACCCAAGCTCTTTAACGTCATTAGTAAATTTTTTAAAATTTAATCTACTTTTATTTTTTTAGAAAGAAATTAGTTCACATGAACTAAAAAATAATAAGAAATTAACTCACTTTAAATTCAAAAAAATAAAAAGTGGGTGTATTAGAAACATCTGCTAGAACACACATGGCTATGTTTGTGTAGTTAGATTAAACTACATAAAATAATTTCGTATTTAACGAGAAAAATGATAAGAGATTATTAAGTTGAAGGGAATAAAGTAAAGACGGAATAGAGTTACATAGGGCTCGTTTGCTATACTGGATGGAATTAAATAGGATAAGAGAGATAAATAAAATTGTAGGTCTCATATATTTTTTTTTAATACCAGAGAATTATAAAATAGATTATGTGTACAATGAAGACTTTGGTTCATCTTTGATTAGGGTGTGATAAAAAATAGGATAAAAGTTGTACAATTATGTTTAACCATTAGATAAGAAGAGAAGAAAATCTGAAATTTTGTACTAATAATACCAAGGGATCTTGGTATTATAATACCATAAATGAAGTATTACTAATCTCTTATTTTTTATATTATTAGTTCTAAGCCTGCAATACAAACGCGAGATTAGTTATCTCAAGAAACAAAATTTGAAATGTGGATCCCACGTATTTTTTAGTATAATTTGATCTGAAACTATCCATCAATCCAAACATGTCCTTAGTAGAGTAGCCAATGAAGCCTATATACAAATACTTGATTAGTAATTAACGATATACAAAAAGGCTATATTTGGAATTCGGGATAAATGGATCGAATTGAATTATTAGTCCAAATAATATTTTTATTTCATATTTATTTGGTCAAAGTATATCCAGACTAATTATTCCAGTCGAACCCATATCCCTCATACATGGAATATTACAAATTCAGGAGAGGGGTTGGACATAGAGTCTTAAGATTAAAGAGGTTGTGGGATTAAGTGTGAAATACCATGTTACTCTTCCTATTTAAATATCGAACCAAAAATTAGTTTCTTTTTTGTTCTTCTCTATGAATTTTTTTATTTTTTATTTTTTTGTCTATTTTTTTACTTTTTAATTTTTGAATTTTACCTTTTTTTGATTTCTTTTGTTCTAATTTTTTAAGTGAATTAGTAGGAATAAAATTTAATATTAATTTTTTACTTTGTAACATTATTAGTAACGTTTTTTAGTTTTATTTTTCGACTTTAGGATTATCTATTTTCTTTTTCTTTTTTGACTTTTTGGTTTTATTTGAAATTTTTTATTTTTGGTCTTACTTTTAAAAATATATATATTTCATAATATTTCAATTGTGTTTGCTCAATACACATACAACTAAATATTCCACTACCGAGTGATGTAAAAAAAAATTATTATTACACTATATTCTAAACTCATTATAAACAATAATGAAATGGGTTGTACCAATCAATAAATATATTCCTAAGCTAAATTCTAGAAAAAAATATGTCAAATATAAATTTTCGAACCAAAAAAATTAAACTTTGTAATTATAATACATTAACTTTCTCATGGTGCAAGGTTTTTTTGGACATTATATTATTATTTCTAACTAATTATTATCAAAACAAACAAAAAATTGAATTAGGTTGTTAGCGATAACTCCCTATCTCATAGAGTAAACAAACACAAGATTGTATTAAAATTGAGGTATCTAGTTTAGAATATTTGTTATTCCAGAACAATTAGTCTTTAAATTTTTATTAGGGCCGGCCCTAGGGGTAGGCGAGTAAGGCCGCCGCCTAGGGCGTCTAATTTTGTTGTTAAAATTTAGAACCCTATTTGTATTTAAATTTAATATAAATATATTTTAAATTTTTTTTATTAATGATCATAGATTGAGCACAAGTGATAAGTTAGTTTTATTTACATGTCTTTGGTTTCAAATTCAAGTCCTTTTACTTTTTTTTTGTTCAATTTATTTTAAATTGCAACAATTTTAACATTATCCTAAATCACCGAGAATTTTATAATGCAAAATAATATCAATAGAATATAAAAAATAAAATTTATTATTCATAATATACTTAATTCATAACTTTCTAACACTAAAATATTAATTATATTTTTACCAACTGTAATCAAACACAAAATATTGACTAAAAAAATTATTTTATTATTAAAAAGTTAATAATATATAAAGTTAAAAGTTGATGTATAAGTGGTATTATATTTTATTTAATTTTTTTCGTAAATTAAATTTTGTTGAAACATTACTACAAATATATTTTGCTCACTTAAATTTTTATAATTAATATTTAAATTTATTTTAAAACATATTAAGGCTCCATATCACAAATTCACTTTGGGCCTCAAAATTGTCGGGCCCTAATTTTTATCCATATTAATTCAATTTGAAATTCCAAACATGACTAAAGTTGATGGTATTAAAGGAATCTCACTTTTTTAAGTGTGAAATTATTAGTATCATTATGGAAGGGAGTGGGCATAATGATTGGTATATGATATCAAATCAAACAATGTATTGCTTAGGGCAAATTATATTTCTCTCTCATGAGTTTAATTGAAAATACAAGAGTCTCTTTTGAATTCTGTGAAATACATTGACATCTCATGTTAGACTTATCAAGTAAACGGAGTCAATTGAAAATAAAATTTTATTATTTTACTTTTATAATTAATTGAAAATATTAACTAAACAAAATATCAAAACATTCTTCCAAGATCAAAATATCTCCCCAGAACGTCGCACGACATTCCCAGAATCCAGAATCCACCTAAAACCAACCCTTCGCCGACAATTGATGCAAATAATAACTATGGAAGCATAATCAGCTTCCCTACTAATCTTGGGATATGAGTGTTTTTAATTTGATGGTCCGTATTTCAAACAAGAAGCTAAATTTCAGAACACGTGAAACTAAACCTAAAACGACCATTTACAACCCAAAACAGTAATTAAGAGACGAGACGGATTGAAAACCTCTAAATGATCAAACCCAGATCGAGAAAATTCAACAAACAGAAGGTAGAGGCATAATGAATATGTACGTACAGCAAAAGCCAATCTAATTTCAAATAATCTAAAGAGCAGCAGAGCAAACAAATAGAGTGAGATATCAGATTTGCGGAAACTGAGAACCCTAGATGGAGACGACAGGGAGGGAAACATGGAAAGTCTCGCCATTGGGAGCTGGATAGTGTAGGATTTGAAGTCGAAGAGGGGGTCGACGTCGACGAGATTGAGGTCGACTTGGATTTCAAAGGTAGATGAGGCAGAAAAAGTCCAAACGATGCACAAACTAGAGCCATAACGGTTTGGGAAGTGTTTGTTGTGAGGAGGGGGGATGAACGAGTGCAGAAACGGCGGTGGAGGGTTTGACGGTCTGCCATAGATGCCATCGTAGGTGCTGTAGGTGATTCTAGCGACGGCGAAGATGGAGAGGAGGAAGACGAAGAGGGTGAAGGCGTGAGGGAGGGTTAGGGATTGTGAAAGACATACGGGGAATATTAAAAAGATAAAATGATAATTTAAGGAAGTTGTATTAATGCTTCTAACACCTTACTATAAAAAAAGAAAATTTGATACCGATAATTAAAACAAAAACAAAAACAAAAAAAAAAGAGTAGTGTTATTTCAAAAAAATTTTAAAAACTTTTTGAAATTTTTTTAAATCTCAAGAGAGGTGAATGTAATTTATCTTATTGTTTATTAATAAGTTATTTTATTCTTATCAAATATAGTTTGGTACATAATAAATTTTACTATTAATCTCATTTATAATTATTTATGCACTAACAATCAAAATACGTTATTAATCTCATAAATTTAATCCTTCAACCAATCACTTTGGTAATAAAAATATTTAAAAGAGTTATTAAATGAGAAAATAACTAGCCTATGGTGGGGTTTAAACTAGCTTTTACTTTGATTATCTAAATTGGACATTTGTTAATTTTAGTGTGCAAATTATTTATATAAAAAATTAAATCGATTGAATATTATTAAGTATTTGAACAAATCATATTTATTTGGAAAAGATAAACAGTGATGCCCATTTTCTGTTTATTTTTTATTAAAATAAATATACTTGTTCAAATAATTAATAATACACAATCATTTTAATTTTTTTACATAAAAACTTTATATATTAAAACTTACAAAATAAACAATTTAAATCATTAAAATAAATTTGGCATGGACCCCAACCCACAACAGCACCCCTATTGTTAAAAATCTATACACCACCTTGATATCGGGAGACATTTATAAAAAAAAAAACTACTAGCTGAATTGAGATGAGTCACCAACAGTCACCAACAGTCACCAACTCATCAAGATAGAAAGATCTCCAAGGCTGACACCAGACCAGTTTTTAGGACAAGGCAATCTGAACCACTATCCATTGCCATTTCTTGGGATTGGCATCGCTCTAGTGGAATTGGATCGATTCATTCTGACTATTTTTTTATTTAAAATAAATTTATTTTGATGATTTAAATTATTTATTTTATTATTTTTAATATATATTATTATTGTAAAAAATTAAATTAATCAAATATCGTTAATTATTTTAATAAATTACATTTATGCTAATAAAATAAATAATAAATAGATATCATGGTTTATTTTTCTTAACATAAATGTGATTTGTTAAAACAGTTAACGATATCCAATTAATTTAATATTTTATAATAATAATATATACATTAGAAATAATAAAATAAATAGCCCAAATCATCAAAATAAATCTATTTTGAACCAAAAAATAATCCAGCTAAACTGATCCAATTCCATGACGGAAATGAGAGAAGCCTGGTTCTTACTTATAAAACTTCCAAATAAATGAGAAAGAGGGTAGAGGGAGAGATCTCTAATGTTGGAGCAATTATTTCCTTTCCCCTCTTGCATTGCCTGAGAGTCCTAAAGAGGGGGAGAGATCTCTAATGATGAGCAATTATTTTTTGTCCCCTCTTACATTACTTTAAATAAATTTAGACCACATATTTGTATATATTTTTTACTTTTAAGTATATACTTTTTACTTTTAAGGGGGCAGGGAATAATGAAACCAATAATGATTCTCAAATAATCACCCCCAAAACTTACTCTTTGGGGTAAGAATTCTCTCTTCTGAACGAAGTCTTTCTTTTTGTCTTAATATATTAAACGTTATTAGATATATTTTTAAAAATTTTACATTATTTAATAATTTTAATATATTTATAACGAGAGATAAGAACACAATATTTTCGTGACCAAAAATTCTTACTCCTGTTGGAGTCGGGGGGAATGAAAGCATATTTAAAAACTTTCCAAAAATTGATGGCATAACATCTCTTTTTCTTCTAAAAGGAAAGCAATTTTTGCATGCAGGGTTTAGAGAAAAAAAAAGATAGGAAATCCTGAAATCCTCCCAACCACATGTTTGATGGCTTAAGAGAGAATATTACGAGAAACTGGACAGTAAATTCCACAAAATTGAAAGAATGTGAAGAGAGAATGAGATAGGACAGTTCGCAGTAACTGTTTTTCATGAAATGATAAGCCATTTCTGTTCCGAACCGTTACATAATAAAGATTCTTTTTCCTCCACTTGCGGATTCGCCTCCTTCCATCAGAAAGAAGAGCAAATGCAGATCTATAATTTTCTAGTAAAATATCCTCATAACACAAACAATTTCCAGAATAGAACACCGATAACAAAGGAAAAACATCAAACAAGAATTTCCAATCAATTCTCAACGACAAACCGAACAAAACTACCGTCAAACATCAACGCAATGCAACAACAGGACCATCCAAAAGTTTAAGGCAGCCGGAAAAAGGGCAAAATTATTTTAAGTCACCAAGTAACAAAAATACATAATTGAATACATCTTTGAAAGTACCGCAATGGCAGAGCAATGTCATTTATGAACTGGCCATCTTTTAAATAATAAAAAAAAAACTAAATTACTCAATAGTCAAGAAAATTAAATAACAAAACCAAAACCAATCAAAAATACAAAACGGATGTCCCGGGAAAGGCCATTCACCTAGAGCAAATTCGGTACGTGATTGGCCTCGCTCGAGCACAAAATCCAGGGAATTTATCTGTCCCCCCCCCCCCCCCCCCCCCCCCTCACTCTCTAGTGAACAAGCTGTCATGACATCAAGCCAATATACGGCTCAATAAAACTCACCTGTTCGTTTAAGCAGGGTCCACCTTTATCACATGCGATACAATCGGTTGGCTCTAAATGGAAGAGACACTGACGAAAAAGTGAAAATGGGTACCAAACGTTGCATATATGTTGTTACAGAAATTGACGGTTGCAGGGATGAGAATGCAAACCCTAGAGTAGGCTCTGGCAGGCCTCAATATCTGATGCCTGTGCCCCCAAGACCATTTGGCCTGAAGGACCGGAAGTGATAATCCTCATTGCAGCAGCAAATATAGCTTTTTGGAACATGTCGTCCTCCACCTTCTTCAGGACCTCCTTTACAACCTTAAAATCCAATCCACCAGCCAAAACTAGTTTTCCAATAACCTCACCAAAATTATTGGGGGCCTTCGGTAAATCAAGGCTTATATCATCCAACATTGAGCTGTAGAGCAAGCATCCAATCCCTATATCCCGACCCGTAATGACCTTCTTGGCAAACAAGTACTCGAGGAGTTTTGCAACTGGTTCCACACAGGGTGGGCTTTTCTCCAGCCCGAGACAAATGGCTTCTTTGACAACCTCAGGGTGGTAAGATGTGGAGTTCAACTCCTGCACACACTGTAATGCCTCATCAAACATCCGGACACTGAAGTATTCCTCCAAAAGGGAAATCGTTTTTCTCCGAAGAACTTCGGGACTCATCGAGACAGGAAGTGCCGTGGCTTTATCGGCAGCAGGAGGCAAAGATGCAGTCGGAGCAGGTCTGGCAGGGGCAGGGGCTTGAGGTATAGAAGCAGTCGGAGCTGGTCTGGTAGGGGCAGGGGCTTGAGATGCAGGAGGGTCCATACCATACCCAAAGTTAGGAGGTCGGGCAAGAGGTGCACCACTGCCTTGGAGTAGAGCGCTGGGCCTACCACCAACCAGGCCACCACTGCCCTGAGGAAGAAATTTTGAGTTCAACGATGGTGACTTGCCGATCAATGGTGGCTGGACACGTGCACTGGGCTGCATGGTTGATCCATCGCCTCTCGGGATTGAACGGGACCTTGGAAGCTCCCAATTGTCATTATCAATTCCGGGCATCCCGGGCATCTTCCTGGCCCCTGGCATTCCGGGCATCAATCCCCCCAAGCCAGGACGGTTGATAGGAAAGTCATGACCAGGGCTGATACTCCCCTGTCCACCCAAAACAATGCCACGACTATTTCTCATGCTTGCCATAGCACCAGGACGCAACCCCAGATTCTTTTCTGCCTCCGAATGAATTTCAGTGATGGTTTTGGCTTTAACCTGAAAAATTTAAGAAGCAAGATGATAAATTTAAACCAGCACCAAGATCAAATAATAGCAATCGATGAGCCTTCAAAGGTTACCTCCTCACGTCTGGGAATCCAATTATTTGAACGTAGTTCAAGAACATCACGAATCATGAACCTTAGTCGTGGAACCAGTTGGGGATTCATTGACAGTTCTTTCAATCGGCCGAAATACATATCATTGATACGCTGTGACCTGGTACTGTCGTCAAGCTGTTTACCAATAGTGTTGAAGAATTGACAGATGGCCTCTACATTTTCCTCCTCAGGACAGACCTTATTATCATGCCCTAGAAGAATCTGTATCACATGACAAGTTATGATGAGACAATTTTGATATTTAAACAAGGGCAATTTTGAAAATGACCCTGATATTTCAAGCTAAAAACACCGCAGGACTTAGAAAGGGAGCTCCAGCTAGAACCTGAACTATGTGATGAACAATCTTTTCCGGCACCATCTTCTGCTTCAGAAGCTCCCCGATTAGTCGGATATTTCCAAGAGTGCGAAGCTTGATCATTCTTTCTTGATCTCTACGTTCTAATTCTTGCTCAGGAGTAGTCATCTGCTTTAGTTCTTCCCTTTGTTTGTCAGCACCTTCAAATGCATCTTGGCATTTATTCAAGAGGACTCGCTTAAATGTGATTTCTTTCCCTCCAGGTTCATCAGGTGGAAAGGGTGGGAGCTTTTCATTGAGATCAAAACACAACTGTGCATACATGGGACAAAATGTTGGTTCCAGTACTGCCTTGTCAAAGATCAAGGATATAACCCCCTGTGCATTTGCAAGCAGAATATATATGCATTAGCTTTCAAAATTACATTGAAAACAAAACCATATATTCGGAACGTTCCCCATTCAGATACACGTATATAAAAGTGGGGGAAGAAGAGAGAAACCTCCAGAATATCAGCTGTTGTGATCCCAGAATCAATTAGCTGACCCTTGAGAAGATCAAACTTCTCTGGAGTCAGCTTATTCAGTATCCTACACAGCCGGACCAAAGACAGCAGTCAGCAAGCATAATTATATGAAATGGAAGTCAACATGTCAAATTAAAAACAGAAGAAAAATATATATATATTCTGCTGCAAACTCCCTTCAACCGACATTACCGATATTACTCAATATAGCTGGTAATTATTTCGCTTTGGCATATTTTTCATATTAGCGAAAACATAAAGAGTTGAGTGAACAAAATATGTTGCTCAGAAAACAAAATTAGGGACACGGATTTAAATACATATGTAATATTCTTGAGCATGATTAATCCCCCATGCATTACACGTGATAGCATATAATCTGACTCATCAAATATCCATGAGTAAACATTTAAAAATGTTCCGAAATCCAAATAATTGCAGTATTATTAAGGTGTAAACCTAAAAGACGACACATGGGTACAAGAATGGTTCAGGCCAGAGTGAGGTTTCAACTAAATTGCAGTATTATTAAGGTGTAAACCTAGAAACACTTTACATTTGGGAGCATCCATGCAATCTAGCAAGTGATTACACGACCAGGTTCACCTAATTCAAGAAACTAACTTCCATAATTTCGTGATCCATCAAATCATTTCTTGAAGTTTTTAGAAATTAAGTTTCCAAAAAGAATTCTGAGACATGTCTGAAAAACAGAAAGATCTTAGAATAAATTACCCTTTCACTGTCTTCAAGACACGATCCTTGTCAGAGAGATTTCCCCTTCGAGCTGACCATGGCACCTCAGCCTTAATTAGAGCAGCAGCAGGTCCTGCCTGTTCATTGACAAGACATGGCTTGATAATAATTTCAGACAACCACCATTTACAGGTAGAAAGAGAAGTAAACATCATAGCAAACAAAACTACAATAATTTAGAGGTAGTGGTAAATGGCTGGAATAGTTTGCATGTGCAGCTCAAATCACACCATATTTTCTACCAGCCACTTTAAGAAACCTGGGAAAACTCATTAGGCCATAGGAAACAATTCTTTCCAACTGTCTCCAGATGCTAGATATTAGCATCAGTGAAGCTCGTCCCTGTGCCTTATTTCAAGTCATCTAAAATTTATACCCACATTTCAGAGGTGCAAACTACAAAAAGGTTCTATTTTCTTGCCAAAGGATACCAGTACTCATAACACAGGCCCATAAAAACACAAGGAAAAAGGAAAACAAAGGAAAAACATGATACAGAAGCAAGAAGTGTACCAAGCACAAGTCTACCCCCCCCCCCCCCCCCCAACTTCCTCAAAACCAAAAAAAGGGGAAAAAAAAAATCTTACCTTCCTTGTGCAGTAGTCAGTTCGAAAGGTGGTGGGTTCAGATGCCGAGTGGGTGGAGGTGGTGACTGTGAGGTGGAGGGGGTAGATAAAAGTGGTAGCCAGAGGGAAGAAGTGCCGATGGTAGTGGAGACCTGCAACGATGGCTAGAGGTGGCGAGTGGTGGGGGAAGGTGGTAGGTGAAGATGGCGGCCGATGGCTGGAGGTGGCCACGGGTGGTGGAAGTGGTCATTGGAGATGGTGATCCAAGGTGGTGGCCGAATGTGTTTATAGTAGAAGAAGAGGGATCAGAGGTGGTCACTGAGGAAATGAAAAATAGTTTACAAAACCAATGAAAACACTTTTTTTGTATACAGTACCAAACTAAGCCTTTGTTCCAATCAGTTGGATAGACTAAATGAATCTTTTTACGCCATTCTACTCTATTAAAAGCCATATATTCGGTTAATTTTAATAGGTACATATCTTTTCTTAATACTGCATCCCATATCAATTTAGGTCTACCCCTTCCCCTAATGTTTTCATTACTCATGATCTTGTCGTTTTTTCTTACTACTGCATCAATTGGTCTATGTTGTATATATCCAAACCACCTTAATCTATTTTCTTTCAACTGTACTCAATTGCTGCAACTCCTACCATTTTACGAATCTTTTTATTTTTAATTTTATCTTTTCTAATCTTACCACGCATCCGCCTTAACATTCTCATTTCCGCAACACTCATCTTGTTTATGTGATTTTTCTTAGCAACCAAGCATTCTGTCCTATATGAAATCATTGGTTTATAGTTGCCCAATAAAATTTTCATTTTAATTTTGTAAGTATCCGTCGATCACATAAAATTCCAAAAACACTCATCCACTTGAGCTAACCAACTTTGATTTTATGAGTTACATCATCTGCAACCTCTCCATATTTGTTAATAATCGAACCTAGATAACGAAAATATTCGCTTTTAGGTATCTCTTGGTTTTGAATATTTACTTTTTTACTATTAATACTCCTATTACTACTAAAATTATATTCCATAAATTCCAAAACTTCCATTTATATTTCTACCTTAGTGTTGACCTCACTCCTAATCTCATCCACTAAAACAATATCATCGGGAAAAACATACACCATGAGACCTGGGAATTTTAATTCGGAGGTAATTTCGAATTTTCAAAAATATAGAGTTCTAAATTTATTTGAAGTTTTTTTTTTTTTTTGAACGGCGAAAATCACACCCCCATTACACCCATACCTTGCTCTTTGCAAAGCTAAAACACCCAACCTCATCTTTCGAGACAAACACCTATACCATTGGACCAAAGGCCACTTGGTTAATTTATTTGAAGTTAAAATATTAATTTTGGTGTGTTTGGATGCAATGGCATGAATTAATTGAGTGTTAGAGATTTAGGGGCATGATGGTAATTGTTTGGGATTATAGCCTTGGGAATTGGGAGTAACTTCCAAGGGAAGCCACAATTGTTCCCCACCACCACCGAAAATAGGTCCCATCTCCCTCTCATTGTCATCTTCCTCTCATCTCTCCTCTCCTTCCTCTCTCCTAAACCCACCATCGACAACCTTTGCCAAGCTCTCTCTCTCTCTCTCTAGAAATTGAAGATCTTAAAGGTGGATTCGACCTTAGACCAAAGGAGGAAGATTGCTTCTTACGTCAAGGGCTTCGACTTCAACCTAACGAATTTCGGTTTCGGAAATTTTGAGTTCTCCCACGGGTGTTCGGGTTTTGCTTTTAAACAAACCGAGGTAAGATTCTAAACCCTCTATGACTGTGTGATAAATATGTAGTTAATCTCATTCTATCTCATGAAAAGTCTATGTAATGTGTTAGTATTCAAAACCCTAGGTTTGGGTATGGTGGGCTTTTTGATAAAACATAAATATTATGAGGAATCATGAAGATTGGAGCCCTTGATTTTTATTTTAACCTATGAAGAGGTCACATTTAACCTATTTGAAATTAATGGGTTTAAATTACGAAGTTGTTGACAACCCTAACTTGAAGGAAATGAATTGGTGGTAAATTTGTGAAATTGGGATTGAATTGGAGCTTGAGTTAAAGTTTGAAATCCATAAAATTGTGACCTTTGGATTATTTGGGAAAAATATGAAAATTTGGAGATTTTCGCCCATAGTTATTAAATGCGATAGACGCACCAAAGTGCTAAAGGTCCCTTCGGGCCTAAAAGCTCGAAGCGCAAGACGAGGGTCGGGCTTCATTGAAATGACACATTATCAACACAAAATATTAAGAATTATAAATAAGAAATAAATATTAAACTAAAAAAAACACAAATATTCAAACAAAATGAAAGACTAATTAATTCAACAAAACATAAATATTCAAATTCAAACAAAATAAAAGATTAATTGAAATCACAACTAAATTTTAGTATGCAATCTTACTACGTATTAATCATCCTCAACATCGACACGCAAATCAATATCCTCTTTTTCCTCATTTGATTTGTATCCCTCCACATCTTCCTCTTTTGTCTCCTCAGAAACTGCATCTTCTTCATCCATCAATTGAAGACAACTTGATGTTGAACCTTTTAATGATGCACTTGATGTTGTTGCTCTAGTCCTTTTGATGTTTTCTCCGGCTCCTGAAGCACTAACAACATCACCCCACGTCAAATTATCATCATCAAACCTAAGTTTGTCATCTCCATTCGACTTTCCATCCGTTGTTCCACGCAACCACTAGCTACTTTCATCAATATTCGATAAAGATATGGGATCAAGTGTATCATGCATATCATATCGGCATTTCAATGCCCTGCTATATTTGATATAAACCAAATCATTGAGAAGTTTTTATTCCAATTTATTTCTTTTTTTGTTATAGATCTGCAAAAATTTAACAAGTCACTAGATTTTTATATAAAGTAATTAAAAAATTATAAATTTACCAAATTTGATAAAGATACTAAAATGTTCAAATACACTCCAATTTTGTTCACAACCCGAAGAACTGCAGGTGAGGTTAAGAACTTTTACGGCAAATTGTTGCAAATTTGGTGTTTTAGAACCATATGCAACTCACCAGTCGGCTGTGAAATATAACTAATTAATAAAATCTCACAAAGCAAAATTAATTATGTAATGGAATATCAAATATTTAAAATAAATTACCTAGTGCCCTCGCTCTCTGCCTAATTGCTAATGGCAATCCAAAAAGACCTGCTTTCATGTAAATGGACATCTCTGAAATGATTTTATCTTGAATTTGGGTACTTGAAACTAACTTCGTTATGCAATTATAAACTTCAGTCATTACCTCACTATCTCCCTCAGCATTTGGGTTTGAATAGATAAATTCTAAATTCAAAAAATAATTTGGGTACTTGAAACTAACTTCGTCATGCAATTATAAACTTCAGTCATTACCTCACTATCTCCCTCAATATTTGGGTTTGAATAGATAAATTCTAAATTCAAAAAATACCTAACTGCATGCAAAGGACGATGCAATTGGATTTCCCACCTTTAATCAGTGATCTTTAAAATGTCTTTATATTTGTCTTTCTTTCCACCAAAAGGACTGCAATACTCTCTTTCTCCCTATCCATTGCTTCATAGATATATCCCATTTGAGGCTTTTTCTCAGTATCAGCAATCTCTAAACGCAAACTAGAGGACCCGCAACTTTAAGAGCGTAGACAACACCATTCCAAAAAGATGGCATCAACATGTATTGTGCTATCCTTTTCCCCAGTTGCTCCTTTGCCCATTTGCTTTTTGTTCATTCCTTAGAAGCGAACATCTTTCTCAAATTGTTCTTCTGTTGATGAATCCTTGATAAAGTGAGGAAAGCAGTTGCAAATCTCGCTTTTGCATGCTAACTAATTCCTTTTGATGCGTAAAATGTCTCATCATATTAAGCACCTCTCCCCGGTTATAAATATAACCATGCACTGCGAAGGCCCTTTCAAATACCGTCTAAAGTTTTGGTATCTTGAAAATATCTCCTAACATCAAGTCAAGACAATTAGCAGCACATAGTGTCCAATAAAGATGTGGTCGCTTCGCTTCCAAGAATTTTCATATTAATAGATATAGTTTAAAATTAGTAGTTTAGTTACTTCAATATGAAATAGTAAAGTTATTAATTGTAATTTTAAAATTTAAAGTCGAGTTAGAGAAAAGATTTTTACCTGTCAAAACATTAGCCGAGGCACTGTCTGTAACAATCTGGACCACATTAGCCTCACCAATACGTTCTACAAACTTGTCAAATAGGTCAAACAATTTTTTAGCATCCTTAGAATAGCTTGAAGCATCAATGGACTCAATAAACATAGTTCCTCTGGGACAATTCACTAGAAAATTTATCAAGGTCCTCCCTTTTCTATCAGTCCACCCGTCAAACATCAAAGAGCATCCATATTTCACCCAACTCTCTCAATGATCCTTCATCAAATCATTTGTATGACACAACTCTTTATTGATATAACTGACTAGTACCTCATGATAACTTGACGGTTTCATGCCAGGACCATACTACCCAATAGCTTCAATCACTGCTCCAAAACTTGAATAATTCACCACATGAAAAGAAATACTAGCATCATACATCCATCTGGTGAATCTGGTAACTACCCGCTCCCTTAATTCTTTCTTATAAGGGTCGTTGTCATTAATTTCAGTTTGCTTTCCTTGCGCTTTTCGATTTTGAACCTCATCAGGATTAAGTGTGAAGAATACATCAATAAAACCTTTAGTCTTTGGTTTCTTAGGCCTTAGTGAAAATGAAAGTGTCTTGACTGCTCCCAATAGATTTACCAGGCCGATTAATCTCAACAATATCGTCTTCATTTTCCAAATCATTGTTCATCTCATCAAAGTCTAGTAACATGTGCATTTGCTCTTTGTCTATTTTTTTTTTCAACAAATACTCTTTAATTTTTTCTTTTACTTCGGCTGGACATTTAGGACAAGCTATCACATTCCTACAACCTCCCACAAGATGTTGCTTTACCCGATAAACACCTCCATTGGATGTTATCACAAAAATTGCACTTAAAATTTATTTATGTTATGTGGATCTACCAAATGTGCATATCTCCAAGCTGGATTTTTTCTACTAACTTCGCCTAACATCTAATATAATAAAAGGAATAGATTAAAAAAAGGGATAAGAAAAAAATACCATCAACTGAAGAAAAAAAAATAGATGCTAAAAAAATCAGTTGTTGTACACTAACACTTTAATAAGAATAAAAAGTACTAAAAAAATACCATCAACTGGGGAAAAAAATTGACAATAGATGCTAAAAAATCAGTTTAGTATTGTTAATTTTTCTAAACACATTTTTATTGTTAATTAACAATTTAAAAAGAATACAAAGTAATTGATAAAAAATTAATAAAAATGGATTGATAGATGCTAAAAAACAGTAAAGAATGATAAAAAAGAGAATGAAAAAACAATAAAAACCCAATGAAAAAACAGTATAAAAAAAAGAGTAAAAAAGAGAGAACGGAGAAGGCATGAGAGAGGCACTGTCTGTAACCATGAAAAAACAGTAAAAAATAGAGAGAGAGAGAGAGAGAGAGAAAAAGAAAGAGGCCGGAGAGCTCAAAGCCTCGAAGTCGTGCAATCGTGCCGAAGCAAAAAGAAAAACAAAAAGATAAAAGAGGGAGACCAAAGGTGAAGAAGGGCGAACGAAGTCGCCGATGACTGCTTACCTGGTTGCCGGAGAAGAAGGGAGAACGAAGTCGTCGATGATTGCTTTTTGCGATTGTGATGGCTTGAAGTGGACAGAGTATCGAGACGAGCTAAAGAGAGGTATGTTCAGAGTCTTCAGACTTCAATTCGATGTAAATAACTAGGGTTTTAAAAAATCTTAACCTTTCATATAAAATTGCACCTCAAAGGAGGATGCGCGCATCTTAGTCAATTTGCGCATGGGGATTAATCACATGAGACGCGCTTCGTTGAAGGCGCATTGACTTGCTCCTGCTGAAGCCCAATTGTTTCGCCTCGCGCCTAGGCGCGCCTTTGATAACTATGTTTTCGCCTAACATGAGGATGAGTACCGAAATTGTGTTAATTGTTGATGAGTTGTAAATGCAAATTCATACATATATATATATATATATGGGTGTCACTTTGATGTGATTGTAAAAGTAATGTGTGCTTGATAGGCTTTTCGGTGAAGGGTCGGATCCTATGTGATTGGGTGCCCATATTCCTCGGGTAATTCCCGTAAAGGTGGCATAGATGCCCATATCTTTCAGTTTGACCGGAAATGGGAGTGATTGCAATGAGGTGACCATGTCCTTCGGCTTAACCGTAACGGATTGTGATTGTGTGAAGGTACCCAGGTCCTTCAGTATGATCAAAAAGGGGTGTGATCGTGTAATGATGGATGGTTAGCGGGGCGTAGGTGAATTGGGTCGTAAGGTTATGATTATTGATATAGTATGAAAAGTTGGTAGCTTGGGTTGGTTATTAATATGGAATAGTTAATTGCATATCGAGCATAATTTATCTAGGTGGTTTAGAATCCTATTGAGCCTTGAGTCACATTGTTTGCAAAACCGTTTTTCAAGTACCAACGACGAATCCATACCTTGAAGGGGATTAGCTTGTTTTGATGATTTGTTTTTGAGTTGTTTGGATGTTATGGATCAATGCACATTTTGTGAATTGTCATGGAATATATAAATTCAAGTTTAAAGTGGTTAGAGTCATGTAATTGTATTCTTTACTCATGAACTCTTGATCCTTGGTGATTGTAAGGCTTTAGAGCCATAAACCCTATATTTTTTGAATGAATGAAATCTTAGATAATTTTCTTGAGAGGTTTGAGATGAGTTTGGAGTATTTTTTATGATTTTGAAGTTAGTTTTAAAAGCATTTTGAACTTTAGAATTCATTTCCTTTAGAAAAGTATTTGGTTGAAAGTTGGATTTTTCATAACACGATTTTCAGGTTTAGTCTCAAGTAAGGGACCGCTCGAGCGGTCCTAGGTCCGCTTGAGCGGTCTATTACCCGAGAGGGAGTGCTTGCTCTCGGCCAGTTGGCCGCTCGAGCGGACTCCACTGGTCTGGGCATGTGGTTTTGATTTCTTAAATATAAAATACCCTTTCATCCTGGCTCCGTTCTAGAACCCTTTTATGTTCAAATAAAAACCTCGAGAGTCTTCTTTTCAATGGTTTAACTCTCCTTTAGAATATGGTTTTGATTCAAATAGTTTTAAATGGAAGTTTTGAAAATAAAACGGGTTTATTTAACAGTTTTCGTTGTAGGTTGTTCTACCCTTGTGAGTTATCGAGGGCGGTTCACGTGCCCCAGGTTTGAGGGCGTGATAGCTTTCCTTTCCCTGTACTGTGAACCCTTCCAATTAACGCATGTAGATGTTCTCTTCCAGGTCACCGTGAAGGAAGGCGGTCTTGATATTCAGCTGTTCAAGATGTAAATCCCCTGCAGCTACAATTCTCAGTACCAGACTGATTGTTGTCAACTTCACAACCAGTGAGAAGATTTCAGTGTAATCAATGCCTTCCTTCTGCTGAAATCCATTGACAACCAATCTAGCCTTATAACATTTGTTGTCGTCATGCTTTTGACTTTGTATACTCACTTATTGTGCAAAACTCTCTCATTGGCAATTCTGTCAGCTCCCACGTCTGATTTGTCAACAGTGAGTCCATTTCATCCTTCATGGTCAACTCCTACTTCGTTAAGTTCTCAGTCTGCAAAGCTTCATCATGGCTTTTCGGGCTCACCACTGTCAATGAGCAAGATGTAGGATAGGGACAGTGAGACGCTGTGGTGGCCTGATGCATCTAGAAGACCTTCTAACAACAGATACAGATGTACTCAGTTCCACTTGTGGATTCACGTTTTTCTTGTTTTCTTCATCCTTGTTCTGCACGGTGTTTTCAAAAATATCATCTAGATTAACGAACTCAGACTTCTTCGTATCTGGTATCTCAACGTCAGTTTCTGTCTTTAACCTGTCCTTTTACATAACCTGCTCATTGAAGACAACATTCCTACTTCTAATAATTTTTCAATTTTAATCATCCCAAAACCGATAACCAAAGGCATCATCTCCATAACCAATGAAGAAACATTTTTTTTTACTTTGATTGCAGTTTATTTCCAACATCAGAATCAATATGAACATATGAATTGCACCCGAATACCTTTAGAAAAGAAAGATTTACCTCTTTTTCCCTCTAGACTTCCTTAGGAATTCTGCAACTCAAGGGAACTAACGGTCCATGATTTATTAGGTAAGCTGCGGTGTTCACTGCATCAGTTCAAAAGCATTCTGGCAGCCCAGCATGCAATCTCATGCTCCTAGCACGTTCATTTAGGGTTCTGTTCATGCGCTCAGCTACACCATCCTACTGTGGTGTTCCAAGAATGGTCTTCTGCCACTTGATTCTATTTGTAGCACAAAATTCTCTGAACCCCCATCTATGTATTCTCCTCCATTGTCTGATTTGAAGCACTTCAATTTTAGGCCCGTTGCAGTTTCAACCAGGGCCTTCCACCTTTTAAAGGTCTCAAACACATCAGAATTATTTTTAAAAAAATAAACCCGTACCTTTCGGCTCGAATCATCAATGAATGTGACGTAGTATCGTGAACTTCCAATAGATGCAACCGGGGAGGACGCGCACAAGTCTGTGTGCACCAAGTCCAATTTTTCCAATTTTGGTGTCCTGCCCCTTTCAAGAAACCGACATTTCTCTGTTTTCCAAAAACGCAGCTCTCACACAAATCGAACTCTACAGACTTCAATCCTGGTAGCTTACCTTTTGATAGTAGTACCGTCATTCCCTTTTCACCCATATGCCCCAGTTTCTAGTGCCATAAGTTTGTCCTTCCCGCTGTCGACAACTGTTACCATATCGTTTGTACTTAAGGTCATATACAGGGTGCCCATTTTTGTTCCACGAGTCACTACCATAGCTCCTTTTATGATCTTCCATGTGCCACCAACAAATATCATTGAATGCCCCTTAGCGTCAAGTTACCTAACAAAAAATCAAATTTCTTATCAACTTAGGAACATGTCGTACCTTGTGTATCATCCATACAGATCCATTAGGTAATTTGATTTGGATATCTCCAGTACCCACAATATCCAATACTTCTTCATATGCTAAGTATACCTTTCCAAAATCACCCGCCACATAGTTCTCAATAATTTCTCGGTCCTGCAGTATGAAAGAAGGGTCCTGAGTCCAACACAAAAAGTCATTCGAACTGTCAACTGAGAGAAAACGTCCTATACATCTTCTGTTAGAGCATTGGTAGACTCATTATCAGTCTCCTTATTCAACTCTAGACAATTCTTTTTTATGTGACCGGTTTTTGCCACAGTTCCAACACTTAGGTTGCTGCCTAGACCTAGATTTGTTTCTACCCTTTCTGAACTTTGATCTGCCCCGATTCTAATTTCTTTCAGGTCCTCTACCTCTTGTTTCAGCATTCAACGCCGAAGCAGTATTAGAACCAAAACCAAACACTTCACCAACATACCCGTGCCAGTGTAATTCAAGTGGCTTGAGGGCTAGAGAAGGGTCACCTATCGCTATACCTCGTGGTTTGGTGGTCAATCAATTAACACAGAGAGGGGGGTCACAGTGACTTAAGTCCTATGTTACACGGAATTGCCATTTTTGCCGGAGCACCTGTATCGACACAGCACAACATAGGTATGGGTATAGGTATAGGACATGTGTTGGATACAACTTCTTTTTTATCAAAAACAGCTAAGATCACAATAGTGAGAGAATAGTGAAAAATGCAAACAATCTACTAAAATCATATCATACTAATAGTTATCACATGCAACAAAACTACTAAAGATGAAAACAAATGTCTAATGTGCGAAATCAATATGTTTAAAAGCTAAGATATTGCCTTGTAGATTGATAATCGACTCATTTTTTGACCGTATCCAGGCATATATAATTTTTGGATACTTTTTAGCCGAATCCTCGTAGCCTTAATTTTGAGGTGCCATATGTCTGATCCCTAGATACACACTTGTACCCGAATCCCTGTGACATAGCTTAAGTCCACAATGAAGTACATGTGACCACATGAAAAATTGTATCTGAATAATATTCTTCTAATGTCATTAGGCTCATTCTACACAAAGTAGTAGTTCCCTCACAAAGGATCTTTCGTCATACCCAATAAGTTAGTATTGGGAAACTCTGTCCAACTCTCTTTTCCAACACACACACTACTCACCCCTCTTCTCCAACATTCCAGGTCTCTCCTACAGTGGCAATCACGCGAAGTATTCTTCAGCTACCCTACATCTGTAGTGATATCTACACGCCTCAAAGAAGAGCATGACCATCACCCCATGCCCCAATTCATTTGGTAACCAATGCCATAATTAGCCATTTTTCATTTTTCCATTTCTGTTTTACAGGCATAATATTATTCCAATTTCCTGTTGCTTTTTCTGAAACAATACTTTTCCCTAGGCAAAGTAAAATCTACCCCAAATTACAGCATCAAGTAAAAGTTCTAACCTCTAACATATTTGAACAAGATAATATCCAATATATAAGGAATAACTCCTAAAGCAGACGAACTCATAAAATGGAAAACGTAACTAATGCCCTAGATTGCAACATAGCAGTAGCATTATCTAGGAACCAATTATAATCAATTGCGGAAGTTCAATTGGAGAGACACTCTTAACACATATCAAGTAATGTTTAATGCGAAACCAGATAATAACCCTAATGAGAATACATGATTAACTGTTGGTTGGGCTCGTAGGGGTATTCAACAGAGCAATGTTTAGATATGAAAATGATTAGGTCAAAACTTCAAAGACTACTGACCCACGAATAAGCATGGAATATCAAGCAAGGTTTTAAATAGCAGTGGTGACTGCCGTAAGAGTAATGATGGCAGTGACATGGTTGCACAATGTAACAGCTGGCAGCAACCGAAGCCATTAAGTTGATATGCTTTTATTTCATAATCACATTTGGTGGAGTTTTAAATTGATTTTGTTTAGTTTTATATATACGATAGGTGTTTTAATTATTACACCAGTTTTAAGTCACTATGTAGATTTTTCTTTTATTGAATGTATTTTATTTTCTTCATTTTATTATTTGTACTTCAGGATAACTTCTCTCTTGTTATACAAAATAATAACAATCATGAAACATGCTTAATATTAATAGTCAATGGGTGATAAACATAAATTTATAGTATAGGACACACCAACATCTCAGTACAAAAGTACAAAGCATGATATTCAAGCATTGCTCACATATCCACCCTAAAGCCAAAAATATATAAATAATTAATATTCAAGGGATCATGTGAAAAAGCAATGAATGCTCTTTGGAAGTAAGGGCGAGTAATAGAGAGAAAGAAAGAGAGAACTAAGCTGATCTAATCTTGATAGCAACTTAAATTTTGTAGCACTTGAATAGTGGATGCTCAAGCATGTAAGTCTAACATTTTTGCAGAAGTTCAACGTTATTTTTGTGCAACTCTACCAGTTGAAGAAAAAGAAAAAATGAGAAAAATGGCCATATGTGACGAATTTGCTACATAAAAAATAGGTGTAACAACCATAACGATGTCATAGTGCTGTTGTAACAGCCTTTGCAGACAATACGTAATGGTAACAGCATTTACAATTGTGACTTGCAATTTACAAAAACCATAGCAGCCTTGAAGGGTGGTGATAACCAACCGTACGTTGCACTCAGATTTAAAACCATGATCAAAGTGGATTTTAAGCAGTAATCTCCATATAATTAGGCACTTGTACACTAATCAAGGATTGCATGCTGACTAAACGAATTGCAATACTACAAACAAAACATGACAAGAGTAACAAAAAGCAATTGAACACCATTTTAACTCAATTGCCATGTCAAGCAACAGAAATCAAAATCCTTCTTGGGAAATAAAACATATAGATCCAGTCAAGAAAGTAATTTGAAAAGAATAAATAATAATTGCTTTAAATGCGTGCATGATGAATCACTCCAATTATCTCATCGAAGATTAATTACCCCTTGGCTCGAAGAGATTTGTGCCCTTGCAAACTGTGAGTTGAGTTGGTCTTGCCGGTTATACTGAAGTGTTTCCTGTGATCTGGAGTCCAACCGGCCACCGAACTCTCTATTCTCTCGAATGGTTTCCCAGGATCTCTCCTCTCCAGATGTAGGAAATTGTGCGGACCGACCACGCCAATCACGATTGTCTGGCTCAGAATAACGATTCTGAGGTTGAATTGGAGTCTACAGAAATGAAAAATCCATCACACAAAGAGAGCTAAAAAAGTAAAACAACAAAGAAGAAGAAAGTTGTGCAAAATAACAAATCAAGAACATTCTCAGCTGAAACAACTTGTTGACAATATTAAATAAATGACTGATGAACTTTTGATGCAATCAAAGATCGAATGATACAGGAGTATCACAATATGAAACTTACATTGCTTTCAACATGGCCCCAATTTTGATCTTCACCAAAAATATCAGCTTCAACTTCTCGTCTGATTTTCAGAATGGCCTCAGGTACGTTACCAATCTATGAGAAAATACAGAGCATAACATGACACTCTCAGGACTTAACAACAGAAACAAAGGAAAGATATTGCGGCATAAGAACCTAGAGAACATGCTGTAATAAAGATAGATAAAATATGCATCTGTCATGGTAAAGACAATTTACCATGAGTTAATTCATCTGAAAGATAACTAGGGAAAAGGCAATAGCAATGATGATTCAATGGGCATAAACAAAACTAGCCGGTTCTGGTTCACATCAATCGAAAGAAGTAATCATTCAATATGATGAGAATAACTATCTATAATACCCGTGACAAGAACTTTGATAGTGACATCTATGTGGCAATCAAAGGGTTGTTCTTTTTCCATCTTCAATCAATGGTGAAGATGCGGTGTTAACTTTTTGTCCACTTTTTACTCTTTTACAAAGTCACTTTTTGGCCTCTTCAATTCTATATAGCATGGGAGAACATTTGATAGTGACATTTATGTAGCAATTCATTTTTTGTCGTTTTTCTATTTTCAATCAATGGTTAAGATGTATTGTTCACTTTTTGCCCACTTTTTACCCTATTGAATCTAATTTTATTTTAAGGCCCAACTTATAATTATTATTTTACTTATAATCAGATTTTTATTTAGTTAACAGGACTGATAAAATTATATTTTCATAGTTAATGAGATTTGTGTTTGAAAGTGCCTTTAGATATGAGTTATTTCTAGTAAACCAAACGTGCTTCTTCACGCACCCCAAAGAGGGGGAAAAGGAATAAAAGAAGTTTGTCCATAAGAAAGGTTAGACAACAAATAAAGAAGATAAAAATATAGATGTAAAAAAAACAAAGGATGGGAAAAAAAAAAAAGAGGTAATGGGAAAAAATGTACAAAATCGCAACACTCCACTGCATCAGCTTTAGGTGCCTATGGTTCCTACCACCCCAAAGGAAAGGTGCAATATTAAACAGAACATACTAATATCGTCACAATTTACATTTTGAAACACTCATTCTAAAATATGGTACACCTTGTTCTGAAAAAGGTACATTTAGCAATCCAAAGGATCCTATAATTTTTTCCTATTTACTTCCTCAAAGGTCTCTTTAGGAGGAAAAACTAATGAACCAAAATATGGAGTAGAGTAGAGTTTTGGCAAGAAGGGCCACACTGCTCTCTTAGAAATGTATTTTCACATTAATGTTTGAGAAAATATGTTATATATTGCATCCCAAATTGTTAAAAGCAAATTGTTATATTTGACAAATTCTAATAATGTAATCTATACAAAGTTACCCATATTGTACAACATTTAGAACATATGGCATACTTCCATGCAATTCCCATACCACGTACTGGGTACGGTAGGTGCAGGAATCAGGTACCAGTTACATGGCACAATACAAGAACAACTCAAAACAATAAATGGAAAGAACAAGAAATTTGAAAAGAATATAGTAACAATGTAATGCTATCTTAGTATCTACAAGAAAAAACACAATACGATTCTGCAACAATTGATCCACCAATGAGAAATAGCGGCACCAAACAAGTAAAAAAAACACATTAATAGCATAATTAAAACATGTTACCTCCCTAAGTTGTAACAGCTGGTCCCGGGTGTACTGGACACGCTCACGGCCCTCGAACCGGGAATCTCCAGTCTGCAAGAATAAACTGAGTCGTCAAAAACTTAAATTGATTCATTAGTTTGCTGCACAAACAAACATGAAATAAGGTATATTTTCAATCAAGAAACAAGGGAACCTGCTTGCAAAGAAAAACTGGAATGTGCTATTTACTTATTTATGAGTTAACTAGCAAATTCCGCTGAAAGCTATACATATATGCATAATTTTGAAACCTTTACGACACATACAAATATGGCAACCATAGTACATTCAGTATGATTGACTAAAGTCAACAAGGAAACAAGAGGACTTAGTTGAGACTTATCCATTACAAATAGGTTATGCACATTTATTTCACGAAGCAACCTGCCATGCACAAGACAAAACTTCCATATCACATTCAAAAGATCCAACTAAAGTAAACCTAACCAATTCAATAAAAATCCTAGTTTGTGCATATTAATGATGCCAACATACCATTGCCAAATTCGGTAAAGCTTCCATACATCTGACAATTGCAGAAAGTATACTGAGCATTCTCCTCCCACAAGAACATGCACCAGCTGTTAAGAGCGTTCATGCACCAAACCCATGGTAACACAATCATGATAAAAATGAAACTATTTTCCGTTAAATAGATGGGTGAGACAGCTATTTCCTAGCATTCCATAGATTTAATGAAAAAGGACCTCACTTTTCTTATGAAAAAGCATGAAATACCGATTTCCCATAAAATCCATGGACAAAGATCACACGTACATATGTTCTGTGTGTGTGTCCGTATTTACAGCAGATTAACACCTTAAGTGCCCTGCAAACAATCATTGGTTTAATACTGCAACTCCCCAATTTTTGCAAGCCATAGCATCAGATGCTTGTTTTGAATATTCAAATTATCCTTCTCCTAGCTGCATTGTTTTTATTTGTTTCCTTCCAACTACATTCCTAAGGTAAGAGAACTAATGGAACTATGGAAGAATATAAAACCTTCCCCCACAAACTCCATGACCAAACATACCAATTATCACTTGTCACAAAACAATTAATCAAAAAACATAATTAAAATCAACTTAAATAAAACCAGTCATTATTGAGACACAATCCAATAAAGGAAACTAAAACGTGTACAATCAAAGCTTTATATAATCCAAATCCATTCTTACACCATCTGAAATCAATTTAAAGGGAAAAGAATTCAAGTAGCTTTTCCAAAACT
This sequence comes from Heliamphora pulchella, assembly GCA_032270985.1. Lineage (NCBI taxonomy): Eukaryota > Viridiplantae > Streptophyta > Magnoliopsida > Ericales > Sarraceniaceae > Heliamphora > Heliamphora pulchella. The sequence goes on along the minus strand of JAULJZ010000001.1, from coordinate 1,129,256 downwards.
GAGTTACAGACAAAAAAAAAAATCTAAACCTAATCATATCGCAGATTGACATCCAACACACATCAAATAATCTTTTGAAAATTATCAAACAAAACAAAGCTTCAATAACAACCTAACTGATGTTGTTCTTGCGCGCGCGCGCGTGTGTTAAATCACATAAGAAACGAGAATTGCACGAGAGTAAATTCAGTACAAAAACGAAATCAAAAACCATGTAAAAGGCCAAAAAGAATCCATAGAACTCCAGAAGAAGAAAAGGAAACCCAAGATCCGCCGGAAGAGAGGGAGAAAGAATCAACCTTGAAAGGGAAAGACGAAGGAGCACCGCCATGAGGACGAAGGACCGGAAGATCCGAAGATAGCGAAGAGGGATCGAAGCGAGGGCCAAGAACTCTGCTCCCTCGGTATCCTCCACCACCACCACCAGGTCTCAAGCTCAACACCGTCTGATCAGCCTGCATACCTCAATCGCAGCCGTCCGATGTTCGATAGAAACACAATACAAATCGCCGATTCAAAAAACTTCGAATCGAAAGAACTCTACAAAGAGACAAAACTATATATATCTATGTATGTGTATATATATAGATGTTATATATATATCTATATATATGTGAGATATGGGATGAGGATTTGGAGATTGAGCAGAAGGTAGAGAGTAAGAGGAGTTTCTCTCTCTTCTCCGAAGAGCGACGAAGGGGAGAGAGAGGTTTGTGAGGGCAGAGGAGAGAAAAAAACCCTTTTTATTATTTGGTAGCGAGCGTGAAGATTTTACCCTTTTTTTCTCTTTTTATCTTCGTTTTTCATTTTTTTGAAAATTACGTCACTGTCCTAAACCCTTTGGCTATCCAAAATATCGGTTTTTTATAAATTGAAAAATTGCTTTTAAGCTATATTATTTAATATTTTTAAAATAATTATTAATTTTTCTTCTTTTTTTAAATCTATAAATATTTCAAACATCTTTATTTATTTTAATAAAATAATTATTATACTCTTAATTTTAAAATCAATTCAACTATAAAAATAAAAATAAAAAAATTGTGTCACTATCTCAAATATTATAATTTAAAAATAAAAAATAAAAATATATTAAATATTATAAAAAAAAATTTAAAATAGCCTGAAAAACTTGTTCCAAATAATTTAATTTTTTTCTAAAAAAGTTAAATTTTTTAAAATTCAAACTTTTTAAATATCCAAACAAGTGCTAAGTTTGTTGGGTCATCAGTTCCGTATATTATTATACCTGTTTGGACGAATTTAACCTCGTGCGTTGCCGAGACATTTTTGTTTTGACTCTTTCATTTTTATTCTGATTCTTCATTTACATCATCGCTGAAAATTGCTTTAGATTTGATCAGGAAAAGTAATTTCCCTTTTTGTTAATAAGTTTTATGGACAACAAAAGTGTGATACACGTGGGGTAATTTTGACAATTTTATTTTATTTTTTAATCTTAAACTTTATGTAAAAATAGAAAGAAGACAAAGACATAAGGCCCTAATTTGTGATTTGACTTTTTTGGTTTTTTGATTAAAAATGTAAAAATACTAATATCTTTCATTTGGCAAAAAAATTACGAAAAAATCAAATCAAAACATAAACTCTTAAAATATTCAATTCAAACTTCAATTACTTTTAAAATACAATAATACCTCTTATTCATAACTTATTACTACCACTATCAATTACATATAATTGTTAATATCAAATATATAAAAAGGTAAAATTGTCAATTTTGAACAAAAAGAAAAAAATTAACTTTTTACCCAAATAACCAATTCTAAAAAAGTTAACTTAAAAGTTAAGTTACCAAACAAACTATTTTGAACTCAATTTAACTTTTTGGTCAAAAATGCTAATTTAAAAGCTAAATTATCAAACAATTTACTTTGAATTCAATTAATTTTTTGACTAAAAATACAAAAAAATAAGTTTTTAAATTAGTTACCAATAGAAGCCATAGAATCAAGTCTTATTTACGGATGACAATTATTTTTTGTCCCATGAGTTTTTTTGTTACGTATAATTTTTTTTTTGTCCCTATTAACAAATGGAGCAAAAATAGTATTTACTTTTCTAGCACCATTTTTTTTGCCCATATTATATAAAAATTTAAATATAAATACATGTATAAAATTTATTTGCAAAAATAATATGTTTAAAATATTAAAATATTGTATTTTTTTTTATTTTTATATTTTGTACTTTTAGTGCTATTAAGCCATCAACTACTATTTTTTATATATTATATTATCTATAAATCTTATTAGTTTATGTTTGGCCTAACTTTTTTATAAACTTTTTAGCTTTTTAGATTTTTAACTTTTTTTTAAAACGTAAATAGAAAAACATGTGAAAAAAAAATCAACTAATTACAATAGAAGGCCAAATAAATAAGCTTTTAAAAAAATTTAAGCAAAATATTTTTAAAAAAAGCTTGGCCAAACATATGCGTAGTATCACTCTTTTAAATTTTATAAACTATCTCCCAAATATTTTCACACCGCCCCATTCTGCTATATTTTTTTTATATTTTCTCCCTCCTCACCCCCAATTAAATGGAAAATGGGAATAGTAGACTTTTTCGCACTGTCCCTTTGCCACTCCTAGTGTGATTTGTGATAGTTATTTATTTATTTATTTGATTTTATTTATTTTCGTGTTTAATAAATTACTTTTATGATTTTGTCCATCTTTTATATTTTTAATCCTTCCCATCGAATCAAATCAAAAAAATAAAACAAAAATAAAAAAATAAAAAGTCAATAAAGTCAATTTTTATTTTTGTATTTATTTTTAGTAATTTTTTGTATTTTTAATAAAATATTACTTTTTCAATTTTTCTTGTCTACAATTCAAAAAAATAAAAATTTAACTAAGAAATCAAAAAATATATATACAAAACTCCAATTATTTATATTCTTTCCGTTTTTTTTTAACTTTTCTCATTAATTTGAAATATTTTTCTGTAAGTTTATATATCATCAGGATTTGCTGGTTGGAGACCCACAAATTCCTTGATCCATTACCATTGATGTTTGGGCAAAACTACTCCTAGTAGCTTATAATAGAATTTGTGAATATTTAGTAAAAATTATAATTTATAACTGAAATAGAAGAAAAAGTTGTTATAAGTTGTAATAAAAATTATAAATATTTAAAAAAATTTATAACTTATAACTAAAATTACTAGTAATAACATTCTTAAATACCTCCTATTTTTTTGTACAATTTTGATTAATGTCTTCCTTTATTTATCTAGCCTTTGTTTAAATTGGCTTTTTAAACACAAACAAGTTTAAAATAAATCAATTTATTTTTAAATAGTTTATTTCTTTTTTTGACCAGTAAACGACAAAATTAACAAAAATATTTTTTAAAAAATCAGAGCATACCAATGTTGTCATGCCCTATATTTAGCCTCCTTTGACTTACCTTTTTTGTTATGACGTTTTTTGTCTTTTAAAACTTGTATTTTATTTTTGGTTCAATTTTTTTATTTATTAGATTTATTGTCTTATCTGAATTTTTTTATTTTTAAGATAATTTTTTAATTTTTTATATATTTTTTTATTTTTTAATTTCTTACAACAAAAATAAATAAAAAAATATGCTTGTGTGAGCTAACATTAAATTTCTTTACTAAAAACCAATAAAAAACTTATCAAAAGTAGGTCAAACACATACTTAATCAAAGGGGAAAGAGGGAGAGTATCTACACGCAACAAAAAAAATGATATTATCCATGTCCACATATGAATAAATGAATTTCAAAATTTTATTATTTTTCAAAATCTTTCAAAAGCAACCCCACAATTCTAGCACCAAGCAAAGATGCAACTTGGGAAAGGGGAGTACATCGAAACAAAAGGATCATCTGATTCGCTCCTATATTAGCTAAACTGCCCGTCACTTTGTTTTCTTCACGGCAAGTGTGGGCTACGGTGCTGTTGGTGTCTGTCATTAATTTACGACAATTTTCACTGAATGAGGATCCTCTACAATATAATTATTGTATAATGCATCGATCCAATAGTCATAAATTACACAATAATTTAATAATATATGTTTGTGTAATACATGACAGTTGAAACATGCATTGTACAATAGCTCCACTAAAATGCAAAATTTGGAAGCAAATAACTCCACCGAAGAGCCTACTCTTTTGTTGGATGGTAGTCCAAAATAGGATAGCAACAAAGGAAACATTAGCATGAAGAAAGATTTTGAAGCCATACTGCAACATTAACAATATCTTTTGCAATCAAGGTACTGAGACAGTAGATCATCTTTTTATAAAATGTCGCATAGCTTGGAAGGTATGGTCTTCTCTGGTGGATTGGTGGGGAAGGAAATGGGTTTCACCTGGTTCTTGTATGGTCTATTCATGTTATAGGTGAGAGGAAAGGAGAAAAAGATCAAAGATCAATTATGGGAAACTACTTTCATAGCAGGGATGTGGTCTATATGGATTGCGAGGAACTAGCTTCTGTTTGAAAATATTAAGATTGATCATGCTGAAATCGCGTATTTAGCTAAGGTGAGAAAAGGCTTATGGGTGAAGGACAAACTCAAAGAAAATGTTAGTGGAATAGAGTGTTATTTTTAATCTTTCAAGCATTTTTATATCACTGACACAGCCCCTAAGGGTGAATTCAGGGCCTAGCTGAGGAGACATATTTGATCATGATACTGTTGCTTTGGGTATTGCTTAATGTCGATTTAAATGTTTTTAGGTGCACACATGCTGCTTTGTCATGGGCAGGGTTGGAGGAGCATGAGGTGCTTGCCAAATGAAGTTACTTAGTAAGCTGTGATAAATGTAGAAAAATTGTAGTGTTGTAGTAGAAAACTTAGTTCCTTATGTTGATAAAGAGAATGACTGTTGTTTCTTGCTTTCCTCTTGTGGATGTTTTTATTTTCTTCTTCTTTTGTGAAGAGGGATGTATCGGATATCCATGGTGTTTAGAAAAATGTTATTTTCTTTTTAAAACAAGAAAATCCAAGATATTTGAGCATCCTTTTTAAAAAATGGAGTTGCCACTTGGTTTTTGAGAAAACTAAGAAAAACAAAAAGAAAGCTGCGGGTCTTTTAAAAACGCAACCAAAGAAAAAGGTGGTTCGGGGGCTAAGATATGAAACTAAAAGGTGTTAAGCACTCTTCTCGCCCAACTGTGAGATTGGCTTCTACTTTATCAATATTGATTCTTGTTGTAAACTTTTTAAAGGTAACATATACAGAACGGGAGGTTAAAGAGAGTTAAAACAAAAGTAACTAACGAAACAAAATCTTAACTATGATTTATAGGGTCATGTAATTTGGTTGTTATTTCTAGATATGTCATATGATCGTTTTAGTAAAGCAAAACGAAAAATATGCGAATAAGCGATAAACGAACAAATAAAGGTTTAAGGGTTATACAACAAAGTTTTTGTCCCTAACATGCTATAAACAGACCATACAGAATAACAGAAGAAACTTAAACATCATATTTAAGCTATTGGACATGCAAAAAAACTCACGGCCGTAGCAACGAATGTTGCGGCCATGAAAAAAA
>JAULJZ010000001.1:1105207-1123592 GCA_032270985.1 Heliamphora pulchella | reverse complement strand
GTGGAGAGAGAGAGAGAGAGAGAGAAGGGGGGGATCGGGGGAAGGGGTATTTTTGTGATTTAAATTTTTTTATTAACACTATTTTAAAGTAATTTAACGTCAAGGGGTGACAATGTAATTATCCAAAACATATGAGTTTGACTGTATTTGATCAAAATCTCATGGGAGATTAGTGTAATTTATCCAATTATTAAATATTAATATTTAGGCGATGCTACGTAATGTTTTTTTATAAATAAATAAATAAATCGTAACTTACATAACGTGGATCATTCTTTATTTTTTAATTACTCAAATAAAAATGAGTTATTATGTCTCTAGTTGGCTCCGTAAAATTTATCGTCACCATATTAAGTGAAATTACCACGTAGACTTGCCACATAACATTCTGAGAGCACAAAGTAATTACTTAGTACATTGACTTCGGGTTGGTACTGTCATTTTTTATTTAACTATAAAAAAATAAAATTGATTAGATTATATTTATTTAATTTTTTTCAAAAATTATATTAGTAATTTTTATATAAGAACGTGATTCAATCATAAAAATATTTTTAAAAACTAAATTATTTTGACAACACAGCACCCCCATGTCGTTTCTAGTTTCTACCTAATAAAAGTTCATTGGTACCAAAAAAAAATGAATGTTCCGGATTGACTTGAGATATGATTCTCATCCCAAACAATTAAATTTGAATTATTTGCTTCAAATTGTGGATAATTATATAAATAATTTTTATGCCTAAGTAATATTTTTATTTTTCTCTCTTAGCAAGATTTTTGTCTTTTTATTTTAAAATAATATTAACCCTTGCCAATACGTGCAAAAAACACTAAGAAAGATATTGGATTCGTTGGGTAATTTGGCTTTAAATTATGTTTTTTTGTTTTAGATCATTTTAAGTTAAATAAGAAAATAATTAGTTTGGTGAATTCTATGAGCGATTTAAAAGTTAAAAATTTATTTGGCTTAAAAAGACTTTAAAGAAAGGCAATAAATAAAAAAGTTTTAAGTAAAGAAATTATATATTATAAATATTTTTCTTAATTTTTATATAATTTTATATTAAACATTGATCTTATTTGATAAATCTCAACGAGTAAATTTTAAAAATATAATTATAAAAATACTTTAGGTTGACGATGGTATTTGTGTAAGCTAAATTTTTAATTTTTAGTACTTTTAACTTTTTGCTTTTAGTATTTATGACTTATTACTTGTAGCTTTTTTTTTATTTCAAATCAATAAATACAAAATTTTTTACTTTTAAAGTTATTAGCTTTATAATTTTATCGAATACGTACAAATTCTAAGTTATAATTACTTATTTTTATTTATAATCTATAAGTTCATAAGTATAATTACATTAAACACTCTCAATACGCAAAAAAGGCAAAAAAGTAAAAAATTGTCAAACAAGAAGAAGACCGCTTTTTGAGCTTTAAGCAGAAAACCGAACAAAATCTTTATTTCCCAAATAAATGGAAGCGTTGCCTTCGTTTCTTTCTTACCGTAACTACGGTCAGCTCAAAAAGTAATCCATATTGTTCATATTATAATATTTATTAAAAATTATATTTATATAAAAAATTAAATTAAACGGCAATCCACAATTATATAGTCAAATTACATTAATCCTAAAAAAATATAGGATTTTTCTTAAAATCATACTTATCTATCAAGTGGTTTGGAATGAATATATGTAATATATTGATGACCAATACATTTAATTTTTTATTAGAATAATTTTTTCAATAAACTTATACATAATTAACAGTTCAAACATCAAAATAGGTTACAGTCTTTTCATACCCACATTGATTTGAAAGGTGGAGAGGAAAAGAAAAGAAAAAAAAAACCTGAAAAGGAAACATTCTTTTTGATTTTCGCTTTTTAGTTGAAGAAAAGATGGCTTACCAAACAAGACCTTATCAATCGTTATTACATATTGTTGCAGCATAACAGCCCGTAATTGAAATTTAAACACAATAATCTTTTCTATTCGAATTATTGTGAGAATAAAGAATTATTTATGTGCACTGAAACAAGAATTTTTGGTTCTTGTTCTTCTGAAAAAAAAAATTAAAAAAAAAATGAAGGAAGCCCGAGAGTGGACGGAGATGAAGACGAAGAAGACGTGGATGATATCGAACACGAATTCAACATCGACGAGAACGCCGGACAAATCAAGAACAAACATATTGCGGAAGCCATGCTTCACGGCAAGATGAGCTACGGTAGAGGCCCTGACGACGACGATAGCGCCATCTATCCGCCTGTTATCGCCGGCGGCCGCTCCCGCACGGTAAGCAAAACCTCTTTTGTATTTATTTATGTTTTCTTTTTTTCAAAAATCTAATTTGTTCATGACCGATCGACAACTAGCTTAAAATCTAAATTTGTTTTAAGTTGATTATTTAGGTAAAAAGTTAAATTTTTTACTTTTTGTTCAAAATAGTAATTTTACCCTTTTATATATTTAATATTAGCAATTATATGTATTTTGTTATGGTAATAAATAAATTATAAATAAGAAATATTATTGTATTTTAAAAATAGTAAAAATTTAAATAAAATTTTTTGAGAATTTATATTTTAATTTGATTTTTTGATTTTTTAATTTTTTAATTTTTTTTTTAACTTTTTTGTCAAACGAGCGAACTTTAAATTTTTAGTATTTGTCGTAATGATTTCATCCCTCTGTTCGTTCTATAGAAATAATGATTCTCTCCATTACTTTCATGAAATGAAAATTTTTATTATATCATAATTACGTGGTTTTATAATATAAAGTTTTTATTTTAACAAAAAATCTATTAACATAGATTGACATAATTTTATTAAATGAGAATTTTACAACATATATTATGAAAATTTTAATTTTAACAAAATTTTATTTAACAAAAATGACATTTTTATTAAGTAATATATGTACTTTACAAAATTACGTAATTTTAATGTAATAAAAATCTCCATTGCTAAGTAACTAAGAAAATCATAATCCATTCTAGTGAGCCATGGGTCGGGATTACTTAGCTTACGGACTATCTAAAAAGTTGGTTTTTTATATATAAAAATATTAATTTTTATTTATTATTATTTTTTAAAAAAGTTAATTAATTATTTTTATTATTTTTAACAAAAAACAACTTATACACATCTTAAAAGTACTATTATTTTTGAGTAAAATGATAATATTATCCTAATTCTACTCTCAATAATAAAAAAAATTGTACTAATATCCTAAACATTATAGCTAAAAGTAAAAAGTAAAATCATATTGGATATTTTAACTAAAAAAAACTATTCTAAAAAAATTATTTCAAATTATCTAACTTTTTTTTTTCTTTTTCTAAATGAAAGAAACATCTTAAAACCATGTTTTCAGACATCCCAAATGAACTTTAGTATTTTGAAATTCTCACATCATTCAACAAATTCTAATATATTAAAATAATAATTTTAAAATTTTAAGTTTTTTCTTTGCAATGTTTAAAAAGGCTCTGTTTGGAATCAATAATAAATCTGGTTTTTTCTAAAAAAAACTTAGCTTTTAAGCTAATTTGTTTGGAATAATCATCTTGCACAGCTTTTAAAGCAACTAAAAAAAGTCAAATTTTATTTTTATTTTATTTTTTCTTTTAATATCTACTTTTTTCAAATTATCCAAAACACTTACTTTTTTTTAAAAAAAAAACTAAACTTCTTAAAAGTCAAGCTTAAAAACTATCCCAAACAAGCACAAAGTTTGACTTTTAAGATATTTATTTTTTAAAAAAAGAGAAATAAAAAATTAGTGTTTTGAATAATTGGAAAAAATGGATTTCATAAAAAAAATTAAAGTAATTGAGATAATATAACAATTTCTCAATTTATTTAATTAAATGACCAAATTGTCCTTCTTAGCCATTTCCCCTTGGTACCTACTCCCTACCATAGTTGCTTAATGCGAAACCATTGCATCGACAGAATAGTCAAGTTATTCAAATGATGGCTGGGCTATCAAACACCTGCATTATTTCGCATTACTTTATTTTATTTTATTTTTCAAACCTCAAAACTCAATGGGATGGTAATTTTTTTCATTTCTTCCTGTATGTTTTTGTCTCGTTTTGTGTAGATTTTTTCATCCCAATAACAAACAGAGTGGGAGATAGTATTTGTTTTTCTCGTTTTGCTCCTGATTATATAAAATAAATATTTTTAAATATAATAAATAAAAAATATTAAAATATTATATTTATCTCTAATTTTTTTCTATTTCTTACATTTTATATTTTTAGTTTTATTAATTCATTAACTTTTATTTTTTATTTATTATATTATTAATAACTCTTATTAATATCACTCTTTAAATTTTAAAAATTATTCTCAAAATATTTTCATCTCCGTCCAATTCTCTACTACTTTCTCGATATTTTCTTCTGTCTTTGTCTTGTTCAAATAGAAGATGGAAATGAAAAAACTTATCCTGGTCCGCCCGCCCCATTGCTATCTCTAAAGGTCAGTTTGATTGTTTGGAAATAAATTAAAGAATATAAAATACCGTCGAATATACAGGTGAATATGAAATACAACAAATATAACTCTGGATATGTATTACTGATAAATATTTTATACCATGTTTGTTTATAATCGGATATGAATGAATAGAGTATTATTTTTTTTGGAATAAAAAATTAATTTTCAATATTTACCCTCATCCAAATTTGATAATACCTAAATTACCCTCCTCCTCACTCCTTCGTCTGCACAGGCAAATTGAGAAATTTTGAAATAAAACCCACAAATTGCTCCCATTAATAAGTTCTGGAACAGAGAGACCCACAAATCTCTCCCATTGATAAGTCATGGAACACAAAGAGAGATGAACCCATTTCTTCACAAATTCCTCCATCGATGAGAGAGAGAGAGAGAGAGAGAGAGAGAGAGAGAGAGAGCCATTTCTCCATGCTAATAACAACAGTGCCCATGAAGAGTGGAAAAGAAAGGGCAGCAATGGCTTTTGACCAACTCTAGATATATAATACTTGTTTCCTCTGGTATTGTATATCTCCTCATATAATCCATCACTGATTGTATATCTATTCTATTTTTGATGCACCAAACACTTGATTTCTTAAAGCCACCGAAATATATATCCAATACCACTGTTAAATTCGGTAGACAAACAGACCCTTAGGATAAACAAAACCAAACGGACCGGTTTTAAATCCAATTTTTTTATTTATTTAAAAAAAGCTAACAAGAATAGATTGCCCAAGGACTAGGTATAGGGAATCGAAATACAAACTCAAATACAGAAATTGTCTCAACTATTTTTATACACGTGGGATATACATGTATCCTAAATCTTACTCAGATAATTTTTTATGGTTAGTTCTGGTGTTAATTATGCAAATATAAAATAATATGTAAAATTAAAATGGAAAATATTTTTGAGAGAGTAGAGATTTTTATTTCTATCTTTTGGTGTTTATTGTAATCTATTTAAATGATCTGAAACTACTCATATTATAGAAATTTATTGAGAAAATCATATATAAGACTAATTAAGACTATTTGGGCTAATTTGTGGAATTTTTTCTTATTGTCTTTCTAGAACTCTTTTTTTAATCTTTTGATTAAAAAAAACTCTTTGTCTAATCGTTTTTATAAGAGAAATTGAAAAAATAAAAAATTATAATCAAAAAATAAAAAAAATTTACTAAAAACAAAAATAAGTAACATGAAAGATTTTGGTCATATTTTTTTTATTTTTTCGATTCGTCTTAATAAAAAGTTTTTCAAAAAGTATAATAGTTTAACTACACAGTAAAAGAAAAAGTTATAATAACAATGACAACAAATAAAATAAAATTACCAAAATAAGTCATTATCCCAGATGAGACCAACAAAAATTTTATTTTTTTGATTTATCTCGATAAGAAAAGTTCAAAAATATAATAATTTGATCAAATAATAAAATAAAAAATTCATCAAAAAAGAAAACAAAGAAAATAAAATAACCAAATAAATCATTATCCCATACGAGACCAACAAAAAATCAAGTTCATCAAGCACCGATAACTACATAATCAAAACGCATTTGTTCTTCAAACATAAGCAATAAATATAATTTTGAGATGATTGTTTCAATAAGCTTTAGATTATGAATTGTTCGGATCAGCAAAATGAATCCATCGGAAACACTACAAGATAGAAATGAAGAGACCTTTCAATTTTTTTTTCTTTTTTTTTTTATTTTAAAAAGAGAGGATAGAAATCCCTCTAGGCATCTATTGTTCCAATTTTGATCAAAGTTTCTCTGCAAATTTGATAAATGGTTGCATGCAGGTTAGTGGTGAGTTTCCATTGCCAACTCATGCCCATGGAGATCAGCAGCTCTTCTCTTCTTCCCTGCATAAACGCGTGCATCCGTATCCAGTCTCCGAGCCTGGTAAGTTTCCAAATCCCCATCTCTCAATTTCTTTGCTACCATTTTTATTTTGTAGTTTGGGTTATATATATATATATATTGTGTGTGTGTGTGTTAGAAAAATGGTTTTGAAAATCTTACGTTTTGGCCAACTTTAAACTAATTTTAACGTGTGACCCATACACAGCTTAAGATGGGTTGAGATGATGTTTTATTTATCACCACGAGTACATGAAGAACTTGTATTTGGTTGATCGTCTCTCCCATCCAAAAAACTAGATTCCCCCAAGAGACCTCTCCATAATTCAATACTGACTTCTATATACCTACCAAGTTCTTGAACTTCCAATGCAGGACAAAACTTGTTTTCTTTAAATTAACACATTCAACTATATGACTTTAAAAGTCATTTTTTTATTCAATACTTAATAATTTTAATCAACCAAATACATGTTATTCATGTACTCACGGCTATGAATACAACACCATCCCAACCCTCCATCTTAACCGTTGTATGAATCCCACATTAAAGTTGGTCAAAACTTAAGATTTTCAAAACCTTTTTTCTAACCATATGCATATGGACGGAGTAAAAATTATAGATATTTTTTGAGTAGTAGTTTGTTGTAGAGATGCAAACAAACCGAGCTATTTATGAACAGTTCATGATTAATTTGATTAAAGCTCTTCCAAAATCGATTCATTTAATAATTGAGTTGTTTCTGAACTCAAAATTATGTTTGTTTGTTAAACAAGTTTGGCGCATATAATAAACTCGATTCGACACGAATAAGCTCGTAAAATACTTCGTTTAATAACTCAACTCGGTAAAAGCTCGTTAAGATTATTTAAGGACATGTATAAATACCCTTGTGAAATTCAAAACTTCTATCAAATTTAGTCCCACTTAAAGAAAGAAAAGAAAAATTATCAAATATAAGTTCAACTCCGAGCTCGAGCTAAGTTGCCTCGTTTATGTTATTTGACTCGAGCTCAAACATGAGTCATTTTTAAATAAACCGAGCTCGAACAAAAGTAACTAATTTGAGAACAAGAGTCGCTAATTTTATTCTAGTTCGGTTCAAACTGGACGTCATACTATTTTTTTTAAGCTACTGCTCAGTTAGGCTGGACTTGGCTTGTTTGCAGCCTTAATCTGTTAGACAAACTGAAGGAGTTAGTTCGTTTTAGGATAAAGTATAAGTAAGAGAGATGTGTATATGCACTTATTTTGTTGTGTTTTTACATGACATTGTAATACAAATCAGGAAGTGCAAGATGGGACGAAAGGAAGGAGGGAGGGTGGAAAGAGCGGATGGATGACTGGAAGCTTCAACAAGGCAATCTGGGACCGGAAACCGATGACCCGACCGACCCTGACATGGCCATGTACGTTCCAAATCTAAAAGAAAAATGTCCGAGTGCATGTAAACTCGACACAAATTTAGACACACTCTTCTCACATGAATTGAATCTCACACAATTAAAAAACTGACTCCACGTGATACACAACTTAACCAATACCGAGTCTGATTTTGTTATGAACAAAATCTATGTTTTTATTGGTTCAAATTGCAGAGTTTAGTTTGTATTACTATATATTTAGCGATGAAATTCACAGCTCAGACTAATAAAAATGTGAATTTTGTTCAAGCAAGTTTATTTTGGCTCGATCGGGTGCTCTCAAACTCATTAGTTTACATTTAAATAACTGTTGCTGCCATGAATGAATGAATGAAATGCAGAATAGACGAAGCAAGGCAACCGCTTTCAAGGAAAGTACCAATAGCCTCCAGCAAGATAAACCCTTACCGGATGGTGATCGTGACTCGGCTTCTGGTTCTGGGCTTGTTTCTCCGGTATAGACTCTTGAACCCGGTCCACGACGCCCTCGGCCTCTGGCTAACCTCTGTCATCTGCGAGATCTGGTTCGCTTTCTCCTGGATTCTCGATCAGTTCCCCAAATGGTTCCCCATCGATCGTGAGACCTATCTTGATCGTCTTTCTCTCAGGTGAAAGACTCTTCTAAATAGAACGTTCATAAATAAAAGTTCGTCAATGTGGTTGGATTTTTGTTAAATACTAAAAAGCTATTCCAAATGCCACCATTTGGAATAGTTTTTTTTTGTCGTTTCTAGTATTAAAAAAATTCAAGTAAATTACACTCACATCCCTTAAAGTATAGGGCGATTCCCAATTTGGTCCTTAAAGATTTTTTTCCTCAACTTAATACTTGAATTATAAGTCGCATGCCAGTTATGTTCAATTGAAAACAGTTTGTGCACACAGCAAAAAATATGGCTGCATCTAGAAGCTCTCCCCTTCCTTTATCTTCTGCTCTTTGTGCTCAAACACACTATAGACACACACAATACACACAAGTGGTGGAGGAGGGGTTCTTCAATGCACAGTTTGTCCAATTGAATTCGATGTTCAATCGCCAAAAGCAATCGATCCCAGTGGCGCAGGAGGGGTTTCGGTGGTTTTGAAAATCTCTTCCATGAACATGAAGAAATGAGAAAAATTTAAAGTTTACCAACTAGGAAGAAGTTAAATCAGGAAAAGAGATGACCAATGGGGTGTGGAATTACTATAGATTTGGAGAAAAAGTAGTTCACTAGTTAGGCTAATCGTAAAAAAGTTAGGATGGATTGATACGGCATTCTAGGGCATGAGAAATTTGGTTTCCTTAAAATACCAAAACTATCCTTTTAAGTTAAGGGCAGTCTCCAATTGGATATAATTGGAAAACGCGAATAGTTCAAGAATTACAATGAGAAAAAAGAATTCTTCAAGGAGCAAACTGGGAATTGTCCAATAACATTAGGGGGTTATGAGTGTAATGTACCCAATTTTTTTCATTGTTAAACCAAACAGATACAAGTTTTAAATTTCTTTTGTCTCGGAAAATAAAACAAGTAAAAAAAATAATCAAAGAACAACAAAACTATAGATAATACAAAAAAAAGTTGTAAACTATCAAAAATAAGATATTTTTAACGTTCTTAAAAAAACTTTTAAATCCCTCTCTAGTATAGGAAATTAGGAATTGAAATCACACAAGTAAAGAAATTAAAAAAAAAGTCCAGAAAAGATGAAAAAAAAGTCCTACAGAAGCTAGGCTAAACAAAGGCTGAACCAAATAAAAAAATTGACCAACTATATAAGGAAAATATGAAAAAAACTTAATAATGTTTATTTTTAATTTTTAAAATCTCTATTATAGAAGACCATGAAAAACTGTAATTATGAATTTGCGATGCAGGTATGAGAGGGAAGGGGAACCAAACCTGCTAGCTCCGGTAGATATCTTTGTAAGCACAGTGGATCCCATGAAAGAACCTCCTCTTGTTACTGCCAACACAGTTCTATCAATCCTAGCAGTGGACTACCCTGTCGACAAGATCTCCTGCTACATTTCTGACGATGGCGCTTCGATGCTTACCTTTGAAGCACTGTCGGAAACTGCTGAATTCTCCCGGAAATGGGTTCCCTTCTGCAAGAAATTCTTGATCGAACCCCGAGCACCAGAGATGTACTTCTCCCTCAAGATTGATTATCTCAAGGACAAAGTCCAACCTACATTTGTCAAGGAAAGGAGAGCAATGAAGGTTTGAATGTTAACATCTTGATTTCATGTCAGTGTAGAAATAGGAAGCTGTTTGAACATTATCTCAAAAAAAAAAAAAAGGGTCGAACATATAAATTGAACCAGTTCAGTTCAAACCCATGACCTGGTTTGATTTTTTTAAAAGGCAGCAGTTTGTTTTTGAACTGAACTGTTTCATAATTTTATTATATTCGTATTATATTATGTTATATACAAAGAAAAAGATTTACACGAATATTATGTTATATTCGTATTATATCATGTTTTTTTTTTAAATGTTAATTGTTCACTTCTACCTTTTTCTTTTTTTTTCTTTGCTCCTTCTATTTTAGAATTTTATTTTTTTAATTTCTTTTTATAAATTGTAATGGTAAATCACTCATGGACCATTGGTAATTGATAAGAACAAGAAGAAAATAACAAATAAATAAAATATAACACAGAATTTATAGATAAGGACCCTCTTTGTATTCACAAGAAGCGATAAAAGAAAAAGAATGGAAAAAAAAAAGAAGAAAGGAAATGAGATAAAAGTGTACAGTTTTTTTATTTAAAAAAAACATGAAATAAACACCAAGCATTTTTGCCTTAGAAATGTGGTTCCAAACTAGAACGAGAGCTGCTTTTATCCGTACAATTCGATTTGGAGCTTAATTTTTTTGAAATGTTGAGAACGGGTTGATTCCTAGTTTAGCTCAAAAAACAGGACTAAATCAAACTGTGAACCTAAGCTCACCTGTTTGCTGTGCTTGGCAGAGAGAGTACGAAGAATTTAAGGTTCGGATTAATGCTCTTGTTGCAAAAGCTGTGAAGGTTCCCCAAGAAGGATGGATCATGCAAGATGGTACACCATGGCCGGGAAACAATACTAGAGATCATCCGGGTATGATTCAAGTCTTTCTGGGTCACAGTGGCGGCCTTGATGCAGAAGGAAATGAGCTTCCCCGTCTTGTCTATGTATCGCGTGAGAAGAGGCCTGGTTTCCAACATCACAAGAAAGCCGGTGCCATGAATGCCCTGGTAAGAATCACACTTTTCTGTCATGAAAAGAAAATTTGCAAATTTTAACTAAAAGCATCAAGTATGATCTTTAATTCCCGGTGATTCGTACCTGCAGATTCGTGTCACTGGAGTGCTCACGAATGCTCCGTTCATGCTGAACTTGGATTGCGACCATTATATAAATAACAGCAAGGCAATACGAGAGGCAATGTGTTTCTTGATGGACCCACAAATCGGGAAAAAGGTTTGCTATGTTCAATTCCCTCAAAGGTTTGATGGCATTGATGCGAATGATCGGTATGCCAACAGAAACACAGTCTTCTTTGATGTAAGTATCTGATGCTCATTTTATTCAGATTTAGAGTACAACTAAGAAAATGCTCTTTGTTTATTTATGTATCAACTTCTTTGCAGATTAACATGAAAGGTCTAGACGGAATCCAGGGTCCTGTGTACGTCGGCACAGGATGTGTCTTCAGAAGACAGGCACTATATGGTTATGAGCCTCCAAAGGGTCCAAAACGCCCAAAAATGGTAAGCTGTGACTGCTGTCCATGTTTTGGACGCCGCAAAAAGCTTCCAAAATATTCCAAACATGGCGCAAATGAAGACAGTGCCGGCCTTCAAGGTTTTTGACAATCCTTTCTATGATGGTTCTGCTGGATTGCTTTAATTTCTTCTGCATCAATTGTAGGGAACTTACATTCAAACTTGTGATCAGGATTTGATGACGACAAGGAGATACTAATGTCCCAGATGAATTTTGAAAAGAAATTTGGGCAGTCGACAATTTTCGTGACGTCTACCTTAATGGTTGAAGGTGGGGTCCCTCCTTCCTCAAGCCCGGCAGCCCTGTTGAAAGAAGCCATTCATGTGATCAGCTGTGGTTATGAAGACAAAACTGAATGGGGTTCTGAGGTAATATCAAGTTAATAACAATCGGAATACCGAACTTTACATACTTCCAGTGTCAAGATTTTCCCAAAGCCTCCAATACTCCTTAATTATTACAGCATTTTCTTTAAGCATGGTAAAAACCAAAAAATTTCCGTTACACAACCACTTGCAATTCCTGATTTATATGCATCAGCATTATTCTCTGTAGGCTTACAGTTCTGAAAATGAAACATAAACATCTGTGTTTCTCCTGCAACAAAATTTAAGCCATCCATTGATTAATATCTCACATCGTTCTTAACTGTGCAGTTGGGTTGGATTTATGGTTCTATCACAGAGGATATCCTAACGGGTTTCAAGATGCATTGTCGTGGTTGGAGGTCCATATACTGCATGCCAAAGAGGGCTGCATTTAAAGGGTCTGCTCCTATCAACCTATCAGATCGTCTTAACCAGGTGCTTCGTTGGGCTTTGGGTTCGGTTGAGATCTTTTTCAGCCGTCATAGCCCAGTTTGGTATGGCTATAAGGGAGGGAAACTTAAGTGGCTTGAGCGCTTTGCATACGTCAACACAACGGTCTATCCCTTCACCTCCATACCTCTACTTGCATACTGTACACTTCCCGCCATCTGCCTGCTCACAGACAAGTTCATTATGCCAGAGGTAATTATATAATCTTTGTTCTTCCCTAGAAGGCAAAAACAAATTAACTGGGGAGTGTCTAGACTCTGGATACATCGAACAATATAACATCATCTGAATTGTATTACAACAAAAACTGAAAGCAAGATCTAAAATATAGAAAGATTGACTTTATTTTACCCCTAAATGCGATGAATTTGTTTTGTTGAAGACTTAAAGTCAAATAATTATATCCATAAGGCATGTAGCAAAATAGATGTGATGTTCAATTCTTTTGGTTATGCCTAAATTTAATACTCATTGATTCTGAATCCAGATAAGCACCTTCGCAAGTCTATTTTTCATCGCTCTGTTTATCTCAATCTTTACAACGGGCATTCTTGAGCTAAGGTGGAGTGGAGTAAGCATAGAGGAATGGTGGAGAAATGAGCAATTTTGGGTCATAGGTGGTGTATCTGCACATCTGTTTGCTGTTGTACAGGGTCTGCTCAAGATTTTGGCAGGTATTGACACGAACTTTACTGTCACATCCAAGGCATCTGATGATGAGGATTTCGGAGAGCTATACGCTTTTAAATGGACCACCCTACTCATACCTCCAACCACAATCTTAATCATTAACCTTGTCGGGGTTGTGGCCGGAATCTCAGATGCCATAAACAATGGATACCAATCATGGGGTCCCCTGTTCGGAAAGCTCTTCTTTGCCTTTTGGGTCATTGTCCATCTCTACCCATTCCTAAAAGGTCTCATGGGAAGGCAAAACAGGACACCCACCATTGTTGTTATATGGTCAGTGCTTTTGGCTTCTATCTTCTCCTTGCTTTGGGTCCGCATTGATCCATTTGTGTTAAAAGCTAAGGGGCCTAATGTCAAGCAATGTGGCCTAAATTGCTGAAATACCTTCTTTTGTTTCTTTTTTGGAATTTATGCTTCTCCGGACAAATATGTGTAAATTTTGGTATGTTTATGGGTATGATGTATGTACCACCAAAATGGAGTTGCAAAAGAAGAAATAAATCCAGAAGGGAGAGTTTTGTTTAGTTGAATGAATTGTACTCAGTTTTGCATGGGGGTGAAATAAAAGTGCTACTCAAAGTTATTTTTGACCCCTAATTTTTTGAGGCATGCAGATCAACTCGACAGTGTATAAGCATCAGGAGCTACATAATACCACAATAGTGGAATAACAGATGAGCAAGTACAGAGAAAGGTGAGGAAGAAATAGATAAAGGAGAAAAAAATAGCCCGAATAAACAAACACCTAACAAGAAAACAGAAACAAACCAAAAAGGTTTGAGCATAAATTGTTGACACTAGCCCAAAGCCAAAAGATTGATCAAAAACCAAACTAAAACAGGAAATCCTTTCCTAGAGTTCTTCTAAAGCACTAGCATAACGAAACGAAATCAAATTCAAGTGAGGACAATGTACCTTTTCATCCTCAATTGGACAAGGGTGCTTATGTAATCACAAGGAATATATTCAAGTGTAACATCCTCTGCAATACAAAGAGCAGGCACTTTTAACTTCTTCAATCAGAAATGCACCAAATACCAATTACTAAAGGAACACATACTATGATGCCCTTTGAGTTCCTTCTAAAAGAAAAGTAAGAAAAGTGGGATAGAACATAGTTTTTTGTTGAAACTAAAAGAAGACCAGGAAGCCACTTTCGAAGATATATCATATAGAATATTGTGGCTTGGGGAAATGTGATTGATGCAATACTGTTGTTTGTGCATACTGCGTGATACAATGGTCCCAACTTGAAAATTGTTATTTCAAAAAAAATATAAAATAAACAAATTTCAAAAAATTCATGCAATACCCTACTAGCTATCAGCCTAGCAGTTGGCACTGCAATGCACAAAATCTCACAATAAACAGAACTCCACATAAAAAGAAAACTGCAGTTCTATATTTTGTTAAACTTGTATTAATCTAGTTTCATTATCTTATAAACTAGCCTGGAGCTAATCTTTCCAGATGGTGATGGTTCTTTGACACAAATTCTAATTTTATAGGCGTAAAGAGCACATTCACAAGTAAATTAAGTATGAAAACCCAAAAACAGTTTTAGAAACTTGTTGAATTCATCTCCATACCATGAAAGATGATAAAGAAATCTCGAAGAACACATGCATCTCCATGAAAACTGATTGACTAAACAAATCTTGGATAATATAAATTTGGTAAGAGGAAAAACTTTATGATAAATATGCAGGACACTGCAATAAGTTTCAAGCTTTGAGAATCCTTCAGATATATAACTCTTTGTGCAGTCAGGCATCTCAATGCTTACAGATTTAGAACAATTCTTCAGCCAAATAGTGAAGCAGAAAGCATGGAAGGAGGGAACCCATCTGGCTGGCTGATTCTCATCCCAAATTTTAAGGAAAAGCCTCAGATTCACGTGGAACTCTGAAGGTCTAACTTAAGTTACAGAACAAATTACTAAAGGGGTTTGTTTGCTGAAATTGAGAAGAGGATTCAAGTTAGATTCCTATCAGAGTTCATTGATTTATTTATTTTTCAAAATATTTTCAATGTCGTAGCACATTGTGCCAGCATATGAAACAATGCCATTTGATCTCTCTATCATCCAAGGATAGCATAGTTGATGGCGTGAAATCTGGTGCATCTATGGATGAGTATACCCTGTTCTGATTCTTGCCAAACAAGCAATGTGAACGGTATAGTTAGGTTCAAGATATATTTTTGGTGAAGATGCAGGAAACCCAAATTTCATCCTAATCATATGATCTGCACAGCCAGTACAAGGGCTCCTCATAGCATCTTCCATCACGATAGAACCAAACCCAGCAATAAATTTACGAAGACATTAAGATATCTTAGGAATGCGGATGTTGACTGATCCATGTGAATCTGGAGAGTGAATGATCCAATACTACCTCCTGGCCCAGGCATGACTTTGGTTATAGTCTGCTTAAACATAAAAACCCAGTGCATTTGCAGCCACATTGAGTAGAAGGACTTTGCTGACGATAATATGCCTATCCCTAATCTTGGCATCACTTTGGTTGTAGTCTGCTTAAACAAAAACACAGTTCACTTGTGGCCACGCTGATCAGAATGACTTTAATGACTGTAAAAGCCTGTACCAAATCTCACCCTTCACGCCTAAATTGAAGAAGAAAAATTCACATTTTCACCAATAATCTCCACAAGAACACACACCACATTTGAAATGGTGGAACCTATTAGCATCCCTTACAACAATAACTCTCTCCGTGACCTTGGATACGAATTTTGTAAAATTATGGCAGTCTAAACACACCCGAAGGTTCTTGATGATCCTGATTTCCGTTCCAGCTTCAGAAGCTATAAGTCCAAAAGCAATGGCCAACTTCTCACCGTGAACCTTCACCATTAGCTCCTTCTCTTCCTCTTCCACATCATGCAGTGCTGTGACAGTCTCTGTCTGAAATCCAGCCTCCCTCATCTCTCCCATCAACTTCTCCAGCTTTGAGTAGATTGCTGCTGCTTGTGGGTGAGACCGATCACTGGATGTAAAGACGTGTGGGGTCCCATTAACCTCTATTAGAGTACACCCAGGAGTCTTTGCCAGATTTCTCTTCTTAACCACTTGTCGTACTGAAGCAGCCTGAGGATAGTTCTGGTCAGCTGAGTATATGTTAGAGAGTAGGACATAGTATCCTACATTCTCTGGGTCCAATTCAAACAACTTATCAGAAGCCAATTGTGCAAGGTTTGTGTCCTTATGAATCATGCAAGCACCAAGTAATGCACCCCATACAGCAGGGCCAGGCAAAACAGGCATTCTGTAAATAAATTCCAAGGCCTTCCCCAATCTTCCAGCTCGACCAAGAAGGTCAACCATGCAGGCATAATGCTCAGCCAATGGCTCGAAGCCATGATCACGGACCATAGAATGGAAAATCTCCTCTCCTTCACTTACCAAGCCTGCGTGACTGCAAGCATACAAGACAGAAAGGAAAGTAACCCCAGTTGGGGAAATCCTAGAATCTACCATTTCAGTAAAGAGGTTCAATGCTTCATGTCCATGACCATGGAGGCCATAACCAGAAATCATGGCATTCCATGTGACCACATTCCTCTCCCGTGTGATGTCAAATAACAGTCGTGCCTCCACAATACTTCCACACTTAGCATACATGTCAATTAAAGCAGTTGACACATAAATGTTGGACTCGAAACTCTCTTTGTTTATTAAATCATGTACCCATTTACCTAGACTTAGAGCTCCAAGTTGAGCGCACGCTGATAGAATACTGGTAATTGTGATGGGATTTGGACGGATTTCGAACACTTGCATTTTCTGGAACAGAGATATTGCCATTTCTGTCTGCCCATTTTGGGCATATCCTGAGATCATGGCATTCCAAGAAGCCAAGCTTTTGTCTGGGGAATCATCAAAAAGCTGCCTTGCAGATTCAATCTCACAAAGTCGACTGTAGACAGTAGTCAAAGCAGTTGACACCGAGGGATTTGAAACCATACCAGACTTCAAACAGAAACCATGAATCGAATGAGTAAGATCCAGTCGACCAAAAGGAGAAAACACAGGAATTAAACCTACAATGGTGCTTGAATTGACTCTCTCCCCTAACACAAGCAATTCTTTAAAGAGCTTCACTGAAGACTCAGTCTCATTGTTACAAGAAAACCCAGATATCATTGCATTACAAGATATCAAGTCGGGGTACCAAATATGCTCAAACAATGATTTAGCTGTCAAAATTTCCCCGCATTTCGAATACAAGGAAATCAAACCCGTCAGAATATATTCATGACAATGAAACCCAACCTTCACTGCCAAACACTGGAACATCATCCCTACTCTTAACTCCTGCAGCTCGGCCGGGGCTGGAAGCACGGCAGTCAATGTTGTCGAGTCGAATTGGGTACCTGCGGCAACCATCTCCTGGAAAACCCTCATGGACTCTTCAAAGAAACAATTTCTCACCAACCCAGAAATCATTGTATTCCACAAAACCGTGTCTGGTTTAGGAATTCCGTCGAACACTTTACACGCTGATGAAACCTTCGAAAAATTAAAATACATATCAACCAAAGCAGACCCAACAAACAAATCCGAAACAAACCCATCGATGACTGAACGGGCATGAAGCAAAATACCTACTTTTTCAGACAAAGACGACGATGCGGACAAAATGAACGAATAAGTAAAGTTATCTGGCTTAAGGGTTGTGTTTGTGCGAAGGCGAAGATAGACAGAGAAGGCGTTGTAAGGTAAGTTGTTCTGTGATAAGCCTCGGATGAGGACATTGTAGAGGAAAATGTCGGGTTTGTGGAAGGTGGAACAGAGGAGGCTTGCCTGGTCTATGTCGTTGAGGTCCGAGATCTTGTGGGTGAGCTTGGTGACCGTTACGAGGTCGTTGCGAAGACCGTTGAGGATGATTTGGGCGTGTGTTTGGTGGAGTTGAGCGAGAGTGGTGGATTTGGTGATGAGGTTCAGAAAGAAGTTCCGGTCACGCGATGCAAAGCTTGTTATGTTTCTGCAAATCATCTGTTTCGTGGACGCCGATAAATGATCGTATGACCGATAGTAGTCAAACGTTTAGCTACAATTTTACTAGAATTTGAATTTAATGGATGAGATTTATTTAGGCCTCGATTGATAACTTGTCTTTTTTGATTTTTTAATTAAAAATATAAAAAATTGATCTTGTCTATTTAGTAAAAAAATATAAAATTTAAAAATTAAAAAATTAAATCAAAACACAAATTTTTAAAATATTCAAATCAAACTCTCATCCTTTTTAAAATATAATAATATATATTATTC
>JAULJZ010000001.1:1080714-1095617 GCA_032270985.1 Heliamphora pulchella | reverse complement strand
GGGGGAGGATCACTGCTGGCCACCCCTCTCCCTCTGCCCATGCTAAAATCATAACTTAATTTTGTAGCATTGAGAAACTGCACTACTTTCAAATGTAGTTTTAGAAAGTTGTTCAACCATTGTGACCATAGAAAATAATGTACTATGATATCATCTTAAATAGACAATATTCTTGTGGCGACAAACCCATTAATCTTATTTATACCAAAAAAAAGAAAAAAATAAAGGAAAGGTAATGCATCATACATTGGATTGCACCTACCGAAAGATATTAGAACATATAACTACCGGGATTAAAAAGAGACCAAAACCTTGATCAGATTTATATATGACATTATGGCAATATCATCGACAAAAACGGAAACAGTAATAATCTCACCCTTGAGAGTATAGAACAAATGGAGGACCCCATTGCCTGCATCACATCAACGGCTGAGGAAACAGCTGCCTTCACAGTTTCAATATCTGCCTGTGAAGTAGAGATTTACTCAGTGATTCAATAGTTTCTCATTTGAAACATCAATTTCAATGTTTTTTCAAGGAAAGACATACCCTTGCCCCTCCAGTTACTGGGAGGCGAAGAGTGCTTGATTGTAGATCCTCAATTGCCTGAGATAAAGAGCTAGAATGATCTCTCTCAATCGAATCCCAGTTCTCAAGGTGGGCAATCTGGACCATCCAATTTATATCCAAGCATTTGAATAACACGTCAGTAAAAGATTGTCAATGCAAAAGACCAAAAACGGTATCAATTGATGCTCAAATAAATTGAGCATTGGCAAGATTGCCGAAACAGAACCACACTTATCCAATATTCACTAATCATGCGTTGAACATGAAAACTCAAGCTCGAAAAAGAACTTGAAGGTTTCCAAAATCACATTCATTCAATACTATTCATGGCAACAGAATTGTACAATCTTGTTAAAACAATTAATTTGAAAACTTCTACGCTTAACAACTAATGTTTAAGAATAACACTAAATTCACATGAATAATGCTGGTTGTCTTGGTTCTGAAGGTGAACATGGCAATTGAGTTGAGTAAAATGAGGGAGGTACAAAACGTTGGGACACTTGCTTCTATTTTGGGTTGTACAGTGAATCCATGCCTACCACCTATTGGGGTTTACCTTTGGCCTCATCTTTTATAGCTAGCCATGTTTATTAGGTGCCGAGAACCCCAATAGACTGCAAAACAAAAACTTTCCAGTGGAATATGCACAAAATTCAATAGTGCTGACTAAATCATTATGTTATAGTGAGAAGAGACCTTACTTGTTTGTTCAAAACTGAATATAGCTTCAGTTCCAGCCTCAGCTCTTGAAGATCAATCCTCTTCTCAGTTACTGCATCCCATAACTCTGACGTAATTCTCCACACATTATATAATACTTTCTGCATCATGAAGCCAAAGATTCAAACAATTAGGATACTAATATGCAATACTAGAAAATTATACGAAACATCAATTCTCCCGAGTTTGATAAAAGTGATAATAGTAATAAAAACAAAGACTGCAAGAAAGTATCTAAAATATAATTTCAGTGTATGTAAAATAAGTGAAGTAATATTTCAGGCCTCTAACGTGCATTACTCTTAACAACTAGCACAACTAACCCTGTTTTACTGGTCTTTTTTTTTCTTGCTTTAGTATCTTTGTTAAGGGGAGCGTTGGCGCAACGGTAGAGTTGTCGCCCAGTAACTTAGAGATCACGGGTTCAATGCGTGGGAGCAGTATCTTGTGAATGCAAGATAAGACTACGTACTGTAAACCCATCGTGGTCCACCCTCCCTCCCCGGATCCTGCATACGCAGGAGCTTCGTGCACTGGGCTACCTTTTTAGTATCTTTGTTTCCATAACAACTTTTGAACAACTAGGAAGTCAGAACCTTCATCAATTGCATAAAAGCATGGCAAATCTAGTAACAGCCAAGAGCACATAATATGGATATAGGAAGACAAACTTTAACTTCTTCAGCAATTTGTTCATCCAGGAAGCGACCTTATTCCTTCGCCTGGCTTAGAAACCATTTAATGCATTGCTAACATAAACAGACGCTGAAGTAGCTAAGTAATGCTTGCTTGTTCCACAGCATTAGAAATCCCTACCTCTGCTTTTACTTTCTGTGTGTGAAGAGCAGCATCTGCTCGAGCATTAGCATATCGCCATTGCAAATGTCTGTTGTATAGTAGCCGCAGGAGATGAACATCTTCTATGTGGTTTGCACCTTTCTTTCCTTTTCTGATATCTGCAATAAAACTGAGTACAGAAGTAGAACTGCTGGATTGCCTTGATGGACTCGATGGCCTTATCCGAGAAGGACTGATACCTCTAGGAGTAGCATTCAAGGCTCTTGTTCGAGATGGACTGACGCCTCTAGAAACAGATGATGATAGTACTGATGCCTTACTTGGTGATTGATGCCGTGATCCAGGGGTAGGCAAAGACTGGGATCTAATAGGAGGAGTCACTACTGTCATTCTTTCTAATGATCGTGAAATGGGTTTGCGTAATCTGGACTCCTGCAATGTATGATCATCCACTGAATGCACATTGAGCTCCACATTCCTGCAATCATCGTATGATACTAGCCTCACTGCCTCACTGAGTGATTTTTGTAAGGGTTTACTCATACCATCAGGGAAAGACATTCTCCTCAGAGAAGGTGTCCCAATTCCCACATTTTGCCGTGTTGAAGTTTTCGACGTCTGATGAGTGAGGTTAATACTTCTAGTTACAGCATTGGAAGAAACCTTCCCACCTGATCTGCTTGGCCATCGATGCTGATCTGCTAGTCGAGCATGTAAACAATCAGCTGGTTTTGAATTCTCAGACTCGTCGGTGGAAGTCTTTCCTTTAATAAGGATCCACTTTCTCTCCGGTGTAGGCTTTCTAGAAACAGGCGGTCTTTCACCCTGTTTCTGTGCTACATTTGGAGATGGCATCAAAGCACGATCAGAAAGGGTATGAGTAGCTGGCCGTTCTTTCTTAGTAATAGGCAGAGAAAAAGAATCAGACTGGAAAGAAACATTGAGACTGCGCATTGTGGAAGGCCATAAAACCTCAGGTAACCGACTGCCCATTATCTTTCTGGATGCCATCTGCATCTCTGTTGATGTATCATGCACTGGTGTGGATGGCCTCGGTGGTGATGGTGGTGTAGAGGGCCTTTTCCTTTCAGCTGATATAGCTCTCTTCGGTACCAATTGGGAGGATGCGGTGACAGTTCTGCTGATAGTTGGTGAAGGGCAACGCCTAGAACCAGAAGGTGTGGACGGAGTAGGCGACCTATACCTAGAGCTGACTTCCCCGGTTCGAGATCGGTGGGTGGTTCCATTGTTCTTGTCAGCAGGAACCAATGGTGGTCTTGAAGTCTCCACTGCAGAGTGCTTCCGTAATTCCTCCTCTGATTTACGTACATCCATCCAACCTCTCAAGATTAGACCACATTGATTCCTAATTTCATAGAACTATACACACATGACAGGCTTTCATTAAGCCCACATAAATGGAATGAAACCAATCGCTCAAAAAGATGATCTTTTTCTCTGCTACAAGTCTGGCACAAAACCACAGCCGAAAGAATATTACAGATAAGAAAAAAAGAAAGAGAAGAATAACCCATTGGGAAAAAGGAAAAGGCAATCACAACAATACATCTTTACAGACACCGAGTTATGAGCAAGAATGAATTTGAGAATCACAACCAAAAAGTGGAAATGGGTATTCTCTTCTCATAAGGAAAATGATAAATCTATACAGATCAGATTCGGAAAATGGCAAAAAGAGACCAGGCAATGGGGAAACATCTAGAATGTGCACCCACGGTCATTGCTAGAGGTTAACAGGGATTGCAAGGACAGTTATGTCAGTATCCCTTGAAATAATCAGAAGAAAAAAGAAGGGTTGGGTTACAGGGTTGGCTGGCACCCGTCACTTACAAATTGGGGAGAGGAGAGAAAGTGAAATGAGGTGGGGGTGGAGGACAAAATGGGAAGTTGAGTAGGATAAGGGGTATTCATTTGCTTTTTACTTTGACCCTCCTTTTTGTCTCTCTCACGAGAAAGCCATGGTCCGCCGGGCTGGATGAGTATTATGTGCGCCCCCACACACTCCCAACCTCTCTGGCCTGTTCTCCTTCCTGTTACCCAAATCATTTTCAAGATAGGGAAATCAATGACAGTGAAAACCTAAAATGAAGAAAACTCTCTCTCTCTCTCTCTCTCTCTCCTGGAAAATTTAGCACAGTTATGCATGGATCAACTTTATTCCTGATATAGATCACACAGTAATTCCTTTCACTGTTTTTTGATTAACTGAGTAACAAAAAATTTCTAAATTATTGAGCGTTTTGTAGTTTCCAATTTATTATTTTCATTAAATATGAAGATTTGAAATGAACATTTTAAACAATGTTTGGGTTATGGGAAGAGTTCAGACGAGGAGGACCACGCGCTGGAGAAGACATTGCCCATCTCCAGGAATTTACAGCAATACAATACACATCTACAATTCTGACACGCAGAGTTTGGAATAAATAAATCTTCTGTTTTTGTCTATTTTGCATGTTTTTTTTACAGAATTAAGAACAAAAAAACAAGAGATTTGTGGTCTGATAGTATGAGCATTATTACACTTATGGTTTTAAATAATAAGTAAGGAGTGTAAGTCTTTAAAGTTTAAAATGCCAGTAAATTAAAATTAATTAAATGTAATTTTTTTACAGCAAATATAATTGTTTTTCGATGAACTACAAATGAATTAATGTCTGTAAATGGCAGGTTTTGTCTTCAAATTTCAGGACATATACGGATTCCACGTAGAATCTCAATACGGAAGCTTCAGAAATCAGATAAAGTATTTCAGAGCGAGAGAGAGAGAGAGAGAGAAGAGTTCCCAATTGAATCTCATGTAAATTTTATAAATTCAACAAAATGCACAAGAAAAAAAACGATAATGGAAAATTCTTCGAATTTTTTATTCGAAAACCATAATCAAAGATCAGGCAAAAAAGAGAGAGAATTGTAACCTTTTTCTTTTGAATCTCAAAAATAAGAAAAACCTAAAACAAAACAAATATCGTGATTTTGACGTAAATTTGGTTTAATTTCGTTTAGATAATTCCATCCAAAACCCTGCCAAAGTCGATAAAGATGAAGTTCAGATTGAACAATCGAAACCAACCAAATCATAGTCAGTCAACGATGAAATCCAATAGCAAACAGAGAATCTACATGCAATTCCGTTTACAATTCAAGCAGTTCGAATTTGAGTCTAACCAGATATCGTCGGATGAGCGTCGGAGGGAAAATTCTCCGGCGAGAAAGCGCAACCGACTTTTCGAATTGCAGAAAGAACCGAAGACCGATTTACGGTTAGGGAAATTCGTGTCGATATCAGTGTAAAGTGTATAGATTAACAGATGTAAATTAGTTTAAAATTTACAATTTACAAATAACTAAATAATACAGAGAGAGAGAGAGAGAGAGAGAGAGATAGCTGGGAGACGTTGAGAATGGTATGCGAAAGACGAGGAGGGACGAGGACGTTGTTTCCGCGCCACCTACTTAAGACGGAGCACACGTTAATTGCACGCTAACCCACTAATTACTGGCAAATTATTAGTTACTCCTCTATTACTATCTAGGCGACGCAATGATATGTTTAAAAAATAGATAATTGCAATTTAGTTATTTTTTATCTCTTAATTATCAATAAAAATGAGTTATTATTTTTCAATTGAAAAATTTTACCACAATTATATCAGTTACAAATACTACGTAAACTTGTCACATAATACTCGGACATCAAATAATTACTACTAATTAAGTATTTCTAGTAGGACATTTTGAATTTTTTTCTTAGTTCAACTCCTCTCCATTTTATTAATTAACTGATCATTTCAGTTGGGTCAATTTAATAATTTCAACCGTTAATTTCATTATTAATAGTTAGTAAATTATTTATATAAAGAAATAAGTTAATCGAATATGTAAAATATTTAAATAAATTACAAGTGTGTTAAAGCATTAAGGTTTTGTTTGTTTTGATGAAAAATATAATTTTATTCGGACACTTAATAATATTCAATCAATTTAATCTTTTAATTGATGATTTGCATACTGAAAATACTAAAATGAACAGCTTTGATAATCAAATGGGGTCCATTTTTAGGCCAAAAATTGGTCTAATTGGACTAGTTCAATGATCAATATGTAAAAGTATCGATCTTATTTCGCAAAATACACTATGTTAAGTCTCGAAAATATGTTTAATAAATTATTTTGTAGTATTTTTGCTAATAGCATCATTAGGAGTGGCTTAGAGGAGAAAATGGTGTAAAACATGATAAAAACGGAGAAGAGGGACAAAATGAAAATTTTCAGATAAGTTGCGTCCAAACGAACGATTCCTGCGTCCAGACGGACAATTCCAGCGTTCGGACGAAATTGGTCTAGTAAGAATCGCGTTCGTATGGCATCTGGACGGAAAAGTTTCTGTGATAATTACGTCTTAACGGACGTCCAGACAAAACATTAGTTGAAAGAATTACGTCCGGACAAAAGCTACCAGCGTCCGAACGAAACATAAAAGCGTCCGGACGAAATATTCGGCGTTCGAACAGGGCGCACAGATTGAGTTTCACTTGGAGACTGAGATCGTGGCAGAAAGCTCACCTATAAATAGGTGGCCTAGGTTCATAATTGAATAGTTTAGATTTTCAGAAGACGACAGATTGAGGGAAGTTAGAAGGCCAATTTGGAAAGCTCGGGACGTGTCAAGAAATCAAAGACAAAGACTTGAAGCTTTACTCTTCTTCAATTTTTCATGCTTTCTAGTCGCAACAAGAGCGGCTAAACTTTTTCTGTTTTTAAGGGATGATGAATCTCTAGTCGGTATTCTTAGAAGTTGTTTAAATTCGTTTGCTAATTCTTGATTTTGGATTCAATTTGTTGTGTGATTTGAAACGTTGACGTTTTGATCAACAAGCTTTTAATTTGATTATCTAGTTTCGTTTTTATTTTCTGTGATTGTGAAACCAAGATCATACAACTATTATATCTGTGCTTGGACATCTGACGTGAAATATTCTATACTTTGTTAGGACATGTCGTATTTCGAACGATCCATACTAAAAGTTTAGATAAAGTATGCTAGGCTTAGATTCAAGCTTACCTTCTTGATAATTCTTATCGGTCTTATAGTCGCGATAAGATTGAATTGAATAGAATAAATACAAATTAGAGTTTGAATGAAACTAAAAATTATTAGTTAGGAAGGATTGTAAACCGTTAAGAATCTCTTTCACATTCGAATTCTAAATCTTTAACTTTCTTAACTTTTTAGTTTAAATAGAATCATAAATCAAATTAAATTCTCTTTCATTAAAGAAAATCATTAATAATATATTAAAAAAATCATAATTACATTTAAATTTCTGTGAACGATATCTGGATGTTATCCAGACGTTAGCCACAATTCTACAGATTAGTAGTTAAAATAAAATTTTAAATAATTATTTTTTGTATGGTTAGACACAAACTATCTAGTTTGTCAATTGATTGAAGAGAAACATTACTCTTTTTTTATAAAGAAGGATTAAAAATGCAAATTCAACAATAAAAAAATGTACATTAGCTGCAGAAAAATGCCTCTTTAAAATTCAAGAAAAAACCATCCCACAGGGAGGAGAAAACACCAAATATAGAAAAACCAAACATTCACGTAGAGAGAACTAAAAATCTCTATCCAGATATATTATAATTACTAGTAGGTGGCACATGCATGCATATTCAAAAATTAAAATAATTTTAAAAAATTAAATAATAAAATAATTTAATTTTTAAATTATGAGTAGTTATAATTTTAAAATTAATTGATGGAGAAAAATTTGATGAGTATTTTGAAAAAAAACAAAAAGTAGCTAAAGGTACTTTTGTAATAAAAAGTCGACGTGGCTTTGTTTTAAGGGAACACTCAAAAGGTGCTCTGCTTTACATTTTAGTAATAGCAAATTATTTGTGTCTAAATATATTTTTTAATATAATTGAATTATTAGATTAATTTTAAACAATAATTTAAAATACATAAATTTTAAGAGCAAGCATATATTAAGAAATCAATTCAATTACATTCTACTACTAATTCATAAAAAATAAAAAAACCAAAATAATGTTATATAAAATTATATTGAAAAGTTCATTTAAATACGGGTAATTCGTTAGTTCACACACACACACACACACACACACACACACATATATATATATATATATATATATTAAGTTGGCATCATTTTTTTTTGTTTAAATATAGATTCGTATACAATCTAATTCTTAATACTGCGATCTGTGCACATTGTAAATTGAAATGCACATAATTTAAGTTACTCCTTCTGGGTATTCCACGTACTGTAAAAATAATCTTAAGCACATAAATGTCATTCAATATTAAAATATGATTATTTAAAATATATTAAATAATCTTTCTTATATGATTTTCAATAATATGAAAAAAGGTAGAAAGTAATTTTAAATTATAAATAATATTAAATTAATTTGTTGTATTAAGTTTTTTGTCGATAAACATATACTTTAACAATAGAAAGTGTATACACACACACACACACACACACATATATATATATAAAAACAAAACTTTGTCTTTTGTTTTTATTTTATTAATTTCTTGTAAGTAGAATTTTAAAAACTATCTTTATATTTTGATAAGTAAGTTTACTTTCTATAAAAAATAATTTGATCATTTATTAAAGATATGTGCATTTTTTATTAACAAAGATTTGTAAGGATGAAAATAAAAAAGGATAGTTTCAAAATTATAAAAAGTTAAAGAAAGAAAGGTATGAGGGAATAAATTTTTGACAACTAATTTTGATTGTAAAAATTTTGGGTGAAACATATCTCGACCGTAGAGGGAGAAGAGAAAACATATTTTTTAAGAATCAATCTTGACTGTAAAATTTGTACTAAAATGTGTTTTAATCATTCAATAGAATGTGCCACGT
Source organism: Heliamphora pulchella (assembly GCA_032270985.1). Classification (NCBI taxonomy): domain Eukaryota; kingdom Viridiplantae; phylum Streptophyta; class Magnoliopsida; order Ericales; family Sarraceniaceae; genus Heliamphora; species Heliamphora pulchella. The sequence continues at coordinate 1,086,588 of JAULJZ010000001.1, read as the reverse complement.
ATTATATTTTTAAAAATATACTTGATTTTATTATATAAATAGATATAGTATAAGCATTCTGACAAAAAAAATAACAAAAGTCGATCACCATTAGTCCCATATCGTTACATTTATTTCACACTCAACTAAAATAGCATCGTAGTAGATGTGTAAATAGATCGGGCTATATTTATGAACAACTTGAGCTCAACTCAGTAAAGGCATGTTTGAATTTAATTCGTTTGATAAATGAGATCTTCATGAATCCAAAATTAGATTACTTTATTAAACGAGCTCAATTTGTATAAGCTCGGTTCAGTTAGCATATGTTTCTAAATAATTTGTTTAGTAACTCAGTTCAACTCAATACAAACCTGTTAAGCTCGTTTACAGAATATATATATACATTCACACACACTCATAAAATTTAGGTTTTCTATCAAATTTTATTCTTTATGAAAAACTCAAAATCAAACTCAAACTCAAACTCATTTATTTTAGTAGAGTCGAGCTTGAATAAAATCATTTTTAATTGAACCAAACTCAAACAATAATAACTAGTTTTATTTGAGCTCGAGCCAAGTTAGAACATTATAAAACAATTTCAACCTTGTGCAACCTTAGCTTGTCTCGATTCATTTAAACGATTACATCGTAATCTCTACTTAACTCTTGCAAAAAAAAAAAAAAAAACTTACTAAAAACCAAGAGTGATCATGTAGCCTCAATATTGGTGTTATCAGTGTCGATCTATTTATACCAATCTGATTGAGGTCCAAATCTTAAAAAAATAGTCTATAAAAAGGAAGTGATAAAGAACAAATAATGAAAAGAATAGGATACAAACTACAAACAAAACAAATTAAAAGAGGAAAACAATGAATAAAGAGAGAGATTAGGATAGAGAAACAAGATATCAAAGATGAGTGAAAGAAAAAGATTTGGAGCGTGGGAGACCAGAGAGGAATTACTGCTTTTGTTTCCCTCTCTTAAATCGGAAAACCCTAGTTTATACATAGGGAGAGAAAGAGATAGAAAATGAGAAAAGGAGAGAAACCGGACGGAATGTTATTCAACTCTAGGATATATTTGATTAAGAAACTAAAATTATTGAGATTAATAGTATATTCGGATTGTTAGTACCTAAAATATTATATATGTGATTAATAGTATAATTTGTTTTGTATCAAATTATATATGATTGGGAGAATGATAACAAGAAATAAACAATGAAACCTATATACTATTTATGCGAGTGAAATAGTTTAATTTCATCCAAATCCACTCTCGGCCATGTTTGGTTAAAGAACTAAATTCATGAGATTAATAATGTATATATATAAATTGTTAGTATTTGAATTATTATAGATATAATAATGTAATTGTGCGCGGTACAAACTGGCTGAACTTGTCCGGCACAATCAAGGCCGGGCAAACTGGCCCAATATTGATGACCCCAAATAGGATATGGGCCGGACTCCTTGCTCCGCCGCCGAACTCCTGCAACCACCAAGAACATCGTTAGGGCCTACCGGCCGGTTATGACCGGGAGGCACTCTGACGCTCAAGTTAGATATCTCTCCGAGAGGTTCCTAAGCAAGAGTTTGGACTTAAGAATTGCGTACCTGGTAATTTGGGGGTGCCTCTCTTTTTATATGGGTCAGGACTAACGGAGGCTGAATCCTCTTAGGATTCTGCCTCCTATTCATTAGGAATTGTTTCTTATCCTGTAGATATGATATGTTTTCATCTTCTGGATTTGGCTTTGATTTGTTTCTATATTGTGTATCCGATCGAATTTCATGCAGGATGGAAACTTATCTTTCCATTGGCCTCCGACATGGGCTTTATTAGTCCGGTCTACGCCCGTATGGGGTGGGCCAAACTCGTGTGGCCCGAACAAATGGTTGTCTAGGCTTTGATAAGTCCTGGAGCGGCTTGCTTTGGGCTGGCCCCCTTAGTGGGGCCTCGGTCCCTTTGTATTCGGGCTGGGCCTTTGGTCCCATAACTTTTATCTTATATGAAACTATTTATCTTATACTTTGATTGAGAGAAGCGTAAGAAAGAATAAAGAATCGATTAAAAGGGATTTCAAATTCCCTCTCTTACGTTACCAAATTAAACAAAAAAATTATATAGAACTATTTTCATATATATGAATACTAATTTCTTAAACCCCAACCAAATAGGACAGTTAACTTGTTTTTGGGCTAATTTTTTTTTTATAACTTTTTTTTACAAATTCTTTTGCTTAAAAGCTTTTTAAAAAGCTCACTTATTTAGCTTTACATTGTAATCAATTGGCTTTTTTCACATCTTTCTATATTTATTTTTTTTTACAAAAAAGCCAAAAATTTACAAAAAAAAATTAGACCAAACACAAGCTTAGACCCTATCTGATTGTCATTTTAAATTTAATTTTACATAACACTTGTTACAAAATTGTTTTTTTTAAACAAAAATACCGAAATTCTCATATATTCATATTTGAACAAAAGTCGCTTTTGAGAATTCAAAAACAATTCTTAGTTATTTTTTGAAAAATAAATTATTTAAACCAAACTTCCAAAAATAACAAAAATTTATGCGTCAAATAGTTTGTTTGTATATTTTCTCTCTCTCTCTCTCATCCAAAAATAGTTAAGAATTACTTCGGTAGTCGTAATTAGCTTCAAACCCCTACTACTTAGGTCCAGTTTGGGATAATTTTATTTTATTTATTTTTTATTTTTGGTAAAAAAAATTTATCGTTTAGTCAATTGATGTACTTTTGGTCTCCTCTCATTGAGAAAGATAGAAAAATAACTTTTTATCAAAATATTAAAAAAATTTAAAAAAACTAAAAAATAAGATAATAAGCTAAATTTATGATACTTATTTTCATTTTTAGTAAATTTTTTTCAACTTTTAATCAAAATTTTATCTCATCGATTCGAAAAAATAAAAAATATTAGTCAAATAATAAAAAAGAAAAAAAAAGCAAAAAGTCTAAAATCAGCCCAAACAGTGACCGAGTTATGTTTTTTCTTTTTTCTTTTAAATATTAACTAGAATTTGTGACACACCTTGTGCAATGCTTAATTAATTTTGCAAGACATAAGTTAATCATAAGACAAAAGAATCTCTGTAGGATTAAAAACAAACCCAAAAAATTTACAAAGTGCGAGTTGGTTTTTTTTTTTGTGTTTATTTTAACTCGTTTGGTAATTTAATTTTAAGTCAAGTTTTTTTATTCAAATTCGCTTTAATTCAAATAAGTAAAAAGCTCATATTGTAAACTTAGGGGTGACTTTAAGCCAAAAGATAATAAGTCAAAAAACTTCTTTATGCAAAAAACATTTTAAGTTAGAAAAGAAATTTGTTATAATTTTTAAAATTTATTTTCATATAATTTTATATTCAATATATATCATATTTGATAAATTTTAACGAATAAATTTTAAATATATAATTTGTATATAAAACAGATGTGTATAATAAAAATTATGATATATTTAAAAAATAAAAAGGCTAAAAAGTTAAAAGTCTTTGAGTTTACAAATAAATTTTTTTTGTCCTTCTTAACTTTAATAAAAAAGATAAAAAAATCGAGTTTAAAATCGATTGTAAAGCGAAGCCTAAATAAATAAAAAATTAGTACACATATAAGTATAAAGCACTAAGGCACCGTTTGGAATAGCTTTTTTATATTACTTTTTTTGTCTTTTACTAAAAAAAATTATGTTAATTTAAACGATGATATTTTTTAGATCCTTTCGCTATAAAAAATTAAAAAAGTAAAAAAATTTGACCAACAAATAAGAAAAGTTTAGATAAAATGAAAAAAAGTCACTTTAAGGTTTTTATGTGGCTTTTTCGTTATTAGTGAATTTTTTTAACTTTTTCAAAAAAGCTTACACTTATATATTTGTTTTATCACGATGAATTGAGAAAGTAAAAAAATTAATCCAAAAAATCAAAAAAGCAAAAAAAGAAAGTAAAAAAATTAATCCAAAAAATCAAAAAAGCAAAAAAAAGCAAAAAAAAAACTACAAAAAAAACTTAACCAAACAGAGCCTAAATTAAAATCCCAATTATTGAAGAGAAACACATCAAGCCAACTCTCAATTTTTAGTACTACCCAAGGCCAAGGTTAATCAATTACTGTTTCGGATTGTTCAATTATTTACTGATTGAACAAAAATCGGTTGGCGAGTTCTGGAGTAATTATTCAGTGCTTCTTAAGTTATGTGATAAGTTTATATAGTGCTCTCATTTAATGTGGTGACAATAAATTTTACGGTAAAAACATCATAATTCATTTTTATTAGGTGTTTAACTGATAAAGAATAGTTCACATATATAAATTATATTTATTTATTTATTAAAAATATTATATTGCATCACCTATATAATATTTCAAAAGTATCTAATAATTTTCCTCAGCAGTTCTGTTTCACCTAAAATTTCGGGCGGTATGAGTCGGTACCAATCGTACTAGCAAACAATGAGCACTACAAGAATTTCCAAAAGTATTGGTTGGTACCAATTTTTTAATAGGAAAAAAAAAACTTCTTACTCTTTTTAATTATTTTCACTGAAAATTTGTAAAATACTTTTGAAGTAATCTATACGATACTCTCAAATAAATAAGGATGTATAATGCACATTAGGTGAATTTTTTTTATTTCTAACCTATCTAATAAAGATGGGCTCATATTGTTCTATGCGAAGTATTTCTTGTTAAATAATTTGAATGAAAACACTATATAAATAATATGGTAAATTACACTTATACCTCATGTATTTAAGAATTATAACACTGATACTTCTTTTATTATCTAAAATATCACTGTCATTCTTTACATTTTTATTTTTGTAATACTTAGACTCAAAAGCTAACATCCGTTAATGAAAATACTATTTCAACAGTGTTTTTAGTTTTTTTTTTATTTTTTTGTTTTGTTTAATTACAAAATTTAGTTTAAAAATTTGTAATTAAAAAATAAAAAATTTCTAAATACAAAATAAGTAACATAAAATTTAATTTATTAATTTATTTTTATTTGTAAGTTTTTTATTTTGATAAAAAAAATTAATTTTATGTTACTAATTAATTTTTTTGCCAAATAATCCCAGAATTAGGTTTATTTTGAGATTAAAAATTAAAATTTAACTTTTTTTTGATTTTTTGATTTTTTTTATTTTTGTCAAAAAAAATAATTTTTCAATTTGTCTTGACAAAAGAAAACCAAAAAAGGTAAACAAAACATTAAAAAAATATCATTATAATCTAAAATAAGCAATAAAAACTGGCATATTAGTATATTTTGGCTTTTTTTTAATATTTTCTAAATTTTTATGGTTACTTTTTTTACCCTTTTTAATTTCTTTGTGAGAAAAATTTAGAAGTGAATAAAATTAAAAAATAAAAAAAATCTAAAGAAAATAAATATAAGTAATATAAAATAAGCCAGTAAGGCATTTTGCCAAACTTGTATGGTTCTGTTTATGGTTTAAAATTATTTTTTGAATTTTCTTCTAAATTTCAAAAATAAATGATTAACATCTAATTTTTATTTGTGTACCAACGACTTAAAATCATATTTTTTATCCAATATTTTTGCAAATGTATATATGCACATTTCTATACAAATATACTGTGCGTAGTACAAACTGTTTGAGTTTGTTCGGCACAATTAGGACCAGATGAACTACCCCAATACTGATAACCCCGAACAGAGTATGGACCGGACTCATTGTCTTCCGAACTCACTGGATGCTCCTTACTCCGCCGTCGAACACTTGCAACCACCAAGAACACCGTTAGTGCCTACCGGCTGGTTATGACCGAGAGGCATTCCGACGCTCAAGTTAGATATCTCTCTGAGAGGTTTCTAAGCAAGAGTTTTGGGG
>JAULJZ010000001.1:1027270-1037270 GCA_032270985.1 Heliamphora pulchella | reverse complement strand
TGTGTGACAGCTAGGTCAAATCGACACAAAGAAAAGTTCAACCTCTAATTTATCGCAATTATAACTACAAGAATAACATTGATCTCCTCCCAAACTACAGGAGTGTAAAATCTAATAAACCCTTTTTCATTTTAATACTTTAGGCACCTGCTATCAAGTTGTGCCGGAGACAGTGCAAGGTATACTGGTGCATATTTACCTCACGAAGTGCATCAGCATAAGAACTCATATCTGTCAATATGACAAGGACATGCTTCCCACATTCATATGCCAGGTATTCTGCAGTAGTCAGAGCAATCCGGGGAGTAATAATTCGTTCAATTGTGGGATCATTTGCCTGTACAAAGAAAATATCAGAAACAATTATTATAAACGACAGCATTTTCACCCTAATTTTATAGTATGAAATTTTCCATACAGCACAAAAGCTTGGTTGCAGTATGTAAACACCTCAAAAGGTTTGGAACTTAATCTCACAAATTACCAGGTTTAGAAAAAGGGTCACTCTTTCCATTGATCCATTTTCCTCAAAATCACGCTTGAAAAACTGTGCTGTCTCCATGTTGACTCCCATTGCTGCGAACACAATGGCAAAATTGTCCTCTTCCACATCCTGTAAAATTATAGTTCAGGCTATGAGAATCATCTACTATGAATTAAATCATCCAAGCGACCAATGAAAACCAAATTAAGCCTCATGTCCGAATCATTTAAGGTCGGCTACATGAATTATTTTCTTAAGTTCACCTCTATCAAGGACCACCAACTCAAGCCAGTAACATCCCAGTTTTTCTTGGGCAGCATTTTAATCCATTCAGGGGTTGCAGTTTTACTATGAAGTATGAACCACCACATACTGCATCACTTAATCCAAATAACTAAAATACAAAATGAAATCTTTTGATGCTTCCTGCCACTAGGAATGAAAAACATTTGCGAAATAGTACATATATATTTTTAGTATAACCAGAAACAGTCATCTGCGCTAATTTTGGCCTCATCTCCAACATAAAGCAAGTGATCGCATATTAGTTAGAAGTGTAAAGAAAGTAATCGTAAGGGTTTGACAGAAAGAGAGAAATGAGAGAAGAAATTAGGGTTTCAAGCAGTGTTGTTAAATCGGGATACATATAGTGTATCATAATTCCACTTTTATGTATCGTGTATCGTATCGTATCGTATCGTATCACGTATCGTAAGATACGTTAACTGTATTATATATAAGTTGATTAAATAATTATCCTAATTTTAAATTTTAAAAATAAGTTTTTCTAATACAAATCTATTACATATACCCAAAATAAAATTCAAACTTCTAAATACCAAATTTCAATATCCATGTAAGATGTGCCAAAAAAATATTAAGTTAATACAATTTCACAGACCCAAACAGAGAATAGTGAGAGCACTAAAGAGAATACTGAAGAAAAGAGAAAGGAGCTTTGGACAAGACACAAAAGCAGTGACACAGTCTTCGTCCTCTTCGTCTTCATTTCGATGCTTCTTCTTTGATTCTTCCTCTTCAGGTCGACATCATCTAGGGTTGTGGCTTCTTCGAAACAGAGTCTTCGTCTAGGGTTTCTTCTCCAGATCTTTCGTCGACGTCGTCTCTTCAAACCAAAACCCTAGGCGATACAGATAACAAGATGAAACAGGAAGTCGAAGGATCGAAAGAGCTCAGAATCATTAAAAGGTTTAATTTTTTTCCAAAATCAGAAATCGCGCGATACTTTCCGTATCCCAATTTCGCGATACACCAGGCGATACGGACCTGTAACCTACGATTTATACTCGATTACAATACAACTTGCGATACGTATAGTTTTCTACATGATACGATACATATTGCGTATCTTACGATTTCGACAACATTAGTTTCAGGAACTTAATCAGTCCCCTCTACCCGGCATCTATTTATAATAAAATACTATATGACATAATGACAAGTATCCTTAATACAGAAAATAAATACTCACCCCCCTCCCCTGCCCCTCCCTTCAGTAGAAGCATATAAATCAAATATGCTCAGCTTAGAAAGACAAGTGAATAAATGACGAATGAGTTAAGGGTTTGGTGAAAATATCGCCAATCTAATCTGATGAACGAATATAGGGAGTGATAATTCGTTTTTGTAACAACAAATCCCAGATGGAATGAGCAATCAACCTCGATATGTTAAGTTCGCTCGTGAAATACGGGGCTATTTGCAATAAAGATTGCAGCTTGGTTATCAGAGAACATTTGCATTAGGGCAGGAGGTGTGAGACCATAATCAAATAGAAGAGAGTGAACCCACAACCACAACATCTCAGAGGTAGTATGAGCCATTGCACAATACTTAGTTTCAGCACTCGAACGAGCAACTACAGACTGCTTTTTACTGCGCTAAGTCACAAGGTTGCCACCAACGAAAGTACAATATTCTGATGTCGACTGCCTATCAGAACAACTACCAGTCCAATCTGCATCACCGAAGCCAACAACAGACAAGGAAACAGAGGGCTGATATAATAAGTCGCGACTAGGAGCACACTTCAAATACCACAAGATATGAGAAACAATATCATAATGAGGTTGGCGAAGTGAATGCATATATTGACTAACCACCCCAACAACGTACGTGATGTCAGGACGACTAACCCTGAGATAAATAAGTTTACCAACCAAGCGACGATAGCAACCAACATTAAAAAAGAGAGCACCAAACTCAGCATCAAGCTTAAAGGTAGAATCCATAGGAATATCAACCGGACATGCACCAAGGAACCAGTCTCTGAGATGAGACCGAGTACATACTTGCGTTGGGATAAAGAGATGCCGCAAGAAGAACATGTAATCTCAATCCTAAGAAAGTAACGAAGAACGCCCAAGTCCTTGGTATGAAAATGTTGAGCCCAATGCCGTTTCAAACCAGCAATACCAGCAGAATCATCATCAGAAATAACGATGTCATCAACATAAACACAGTAATACCAGGACAAGAATGATGAACAAAAACTGAGTGATCAGATGAGAAACGCCAAAAATCGGGCTTAAGAACAACAGAGCTAAAGCGATTAAACTAGGCACAAGGAGATTGCTTTAGGCCATATAGAGCCTTACGTAAGTAACAGACAAGGTTTTCACTCTCAGGCACAACATAACCAGGAGGTTAAGCCATATAGACTTCCTCCTGAAGATCACCATGAATGAAAGCATTCTTAATATCAAGTAAATATAAAGGCCAAAACAACTAACAACAATGAGGAGAAGATTGCGAACAAAAATAAGGCGAGTCACAGGTGAAAAGGTCTTCAAATAACCAACGCCATAAGTTTAAGTGTAGCCTTTGGCCACAAGGCGAGCCTTAAGATGCTCGATAGACCCATCAGGAAAATCTTTGATGTTATACACTGAACGGCGACCAAGAAGTTGTTTTTTGGAAGAAAGAGCAATAAGCTCCCAAGTGTGATTTAAGTGAGAGCATTCATTTCCTTATCCATAACTTGTTTCCAGCTAGATAAAGAAATAGCCTGCTTATGAGAATTGAAAAAAGAAACAGCAGACATGGCAAAGGAAAGAAAGTACGAAGAGACACGAGTATAGCAAACATACTGAGCAATAGGGTATTGAGTACAAGTACGTTTACCTCGACGTAATGCAATGGGTAAGTCGTCAACAAGAAGAGAATGAGATAAATTAGGAGCCTCCGATGAGCAAGGAGTTGGTGTTGGGCCAAAAGAAACAACAGGCTAATCGAGAGCGCTAATATATCTGCAACGGACGAGACAAGGGCAGCGACATAGGAAGTGGTCAAGTCGGAGACGCTGGCTCCCCCTCATGACAAGAAAAAATGTCAGAGGATAACTCCTAACCAGATAAGAAAAAAAAGGTGACATCTACACTAACAAAGTAGCAACGTGACTCAGGATGATAACACTTATACTCCTTTTGAGTTCTAAAGTACCCGAGAAAGACGCATTTACGGGCCCAAGGTAAAAACTTGTCAAGGCTGGAATCAAGTACATGAATAAAGGCAACGCATACAAATACACAAGGAGGCAGGGAGAAGGGAGAAGGGAGAAGGAAGGGAGAAGAAGTTGGGTATAAGAGGGAAACAGAAGATTTCTAATGAAGGACATCAAAGGGCATAGAATTAATGAAATGACCAGTAAGAACAGCGTCACCCCAAAAATGATTCACTTCATACAAGGGAAAAGCAAGGTACGTGCAACATCCAATAAAAGACGATGCTTACGCTCAGCGACACCATCTTGCTGGGATGTATGAGCACAACTAGTCTGATCAATAATACCACAATCAACACAAAAATAAGTAACAACAGATTGCATGTATTCTAAGGTATTATCTGATCAAAAAATTTTAATACACCAACTAAATGGGGTAAAAATTTCATTATAAAATTTAGTAAGAAAATAAGATAATTCATATTGATGTTTCATAAAAAAAAAAAGAAGCTAAGTCATACAAGAAAAATCATCGACAACGATAACTAAATACGAATACCTATTAATAGTAGGAGTTCGAAAAGGATCCCAAATATCGGTGTGAACTACATCAAAAGACTCAAACGCACGACTATTACTACTACAAGAAAAAGAACTATGGTGATACTTGTCGAACTGACACGCTTCACATTCTAAACTAGATACGGAAAGGCAAAGACGGAATAGATAATTTCAATTTGGCCAAAGAGAGATGACCGAGGTGAAAAGATGCCACTGAAGTAGAGAAACAAAAGCACTCAATACAGACGCAGGGCTACGAGACAGGTGATCGGTATCTAAGTAGTGTAGGCCATCTCTCTCATGCCTTGAACTATTCATTCTCTGAGTCCAGAGATCCTGAAAAACACAAGGAGGAGAAAAGATTATTGAACAATTCAAGATTTTAGTTAATTGAATCATAGATAGTGATTAAAGGAAAAGTTGGGAACAAAAAGACTAGAAGATAAGGAAAGAGACAAGGTGGGATGAAGTACACCTCGCCCAGTAATTGAACGAGACAAGCCATCAACTAGTGCCAAAATTTATGATCTAGATGGGAGAGAAAACAGCAGCACATGCAATGATACCTAAGTTTGCTAAAGTAGCAATAAAAGTAGAAGGATAAACAGTGCGTAAAGTCTGAACCAACCCACTATGTTGGGTGGTGAGAGCATCATGAGAACCAAATGAGAGAGCGTCCGAACTATTGAATGAGATTGGTAGCGGACACTAGAAAGTTCCTTCAGTGACATGATGAGCACAGCTAGATTTATCATACTTTTTTCAACAGTATGATTGTGTATGAATAGTGCCACCACAATGATCACATTGTCGATCCCCATGATGAGCACAGCTAGATTTATCATACTTTTTTCAACAGTATGATTGTGTATGATTAGTGCCACCACAATGATCACATTGTCGATCCCCATGATTACCAGAGCGACCACCACTGCGTAAGCCCCCGAACAAACCGACCTCGACGATCACTATGATTGTGAGGACGACTACCACCAAAGTAAACTAAAGCCCAAGCTTCTAAAATAGGAAGAGGAGAGTGTAGAACAACAGACGATTGGCCCAAGGACGAATATAAGAGCTGAGAATATGCATTAGCAGTAGTAGATAAAGTCTCACTAGCAAGAATCTTATCTTTGAACCCCTGCAAGTCAAAGTCCAAACCAAAAAGAAGAGAAGCAATCATAAAGTCCTCCTAATAGCATCTCTATTGCAGTAAATCCGTGATGAGAGGGCGATATTGTAACAGGTGATTCCACAAACACTTCAGATTGCTATAATATTTAGCAAAGATTTACTAGACTGCTTAATATTGAAAATTTGCTCATAAAACTCATAAACTTGAGAAACATAAATTGGGGTGGAGAAAGAGTCAACAAAATAATCTCAAATCTTTTTCTACGTATCACAAAACTCGACAGTAGTAACAATATAGAGCTCCAAACTATGCTACAACCAACTTATAACCACTAAATCTGTACTTTCCCAATCCACAAGTTTAGAATCGCCGATTGCAAGAAAAAGGTCTGTAATATAGTTCAATCGTCTCTTCCCTTTAAGAAAAACTCTAAATGTATGGGCCTAAGCTAAATAATTCAGTCCATTAAAACGCTTAGAGGCGACACAATAGGGCAAGTCATCATCTTTGAAGTCAAAGGGCTTTGTCTTAGTCATCGCAACTGCAAACCGTTGTGACGAACAGCAAGTAAGGAACCAACCAAAAAAATCACAATCAAATATGAAGCCAAAGAAAACTGGAGGACCAAAGAACAAGACACAAGCCCAAAACAGAGAGACAGTGCGAACAACGAACCAAAAGAGCCCAAAAAAAAATTACCACGAAGCAAGCAAACCAGATCAATTGCAAAGAGCTCCAGTGTAATTGCAAGCCAAAATCAACAAAGGTAACCACGAATCAAGCCAAAATCAACCAACCAGAGCAGTTGCGAACCAAAGTCACAACTAGTAAGAGCAACTGACTGAGAAAGATGACATGAAACGACCGAAAGAGATGAACACCACCAAATCAAGCACAAATCTAAGCAAAAGATGTATTGTCGGCACCTATAGAGTAGATTTGGATGATCAAAAACCACGGAGTATGGCGCAAGAGGAAGATCTGGTGCTAGGGTTTCCGAAAAAGAAGGAACACTTCGAGTGCTCAAAGAAGGCATCCAACGAAGTCAAAACACTCTGTAAGCATCTCCACAATCACCAGAAGCCTGAGACAAAGCCATCCACGTGGTCGCCGACCATCAGCATTCGTACCATCAGCAGCGTCACGCTGACGTCATCGTACGGAAGATGGCGTCAGTACACCATTTCTATCTCACAGTGCGTTTCAAAATGAGAATGGTAATTTTAGAGTAGGATCGATGCTTTGTTATCAAGTTAAAGTGTAAAGAAAGGGGTTTGAGTGAAAGAAAGAGATGAGAGATGACAGAGAAGAAATTACGGTTTCAGGAACTTAATCAGTCCCCTCTACCTAGTATCTATTTAAAATAAAATACTATATGACACAATGACAAAGGTACGCTTAATACAAAAAATAAATACTCTAACAATATTACATTAGTAGAACAAAGCCAAATCATTAACAATTTTTGGTCTAATCAATAGTGGAACAGCCTTGGAACATGCATAGACTTTTGATTATCATGCCCTCACTCACTCATCACAGCAAAAATATTTCTTATTGAATCATTATCAGGATGCAGAATATTTTGGTATGCCAACTATACCTCAAGAAGATTTTCAGTTTTCTCCAACCGCTTTACTAGCCCAGCCTGACGACATATCTGGGCAGCTATTTCATTATGAGGAAGACCAGCTGCAGAAAAGAGAGGAATTTTCTGTCCTCTTGCAATTGAATTCATGACGTCAATTGTTGAAATCCCTGTCTGTATCATCTCTTCAGGGTAAGTTCTCTCACTAGGATTGATAGAACTCCCTGAAGTAAACAAGCAGTGGATTGCATGATAAGCAAATTAATTACCAAACAATATGTAAAAACTATATAAATATTTCAAAAGCACTGGCTCCATAACACCACTTACCAGAAATATCCAAATAAGCCTCAGGCAAGATAGGAGGCCCATTATCAATGGGTTTCCCAGAACCATTGAAAATGCGTCCAAGCATATCTAATGAAACAGGGGTTTTCAAGACCTGCAAACACGCTCCAACTGACGTTTTCAAAGAGCATAATTCATGTTTCAAAGGTATTACAAGATAGAGAGAAAAAAAATCCATGGATTTGTACCCATGAAAATGAAACCAAAAACCGACCTCATTTCTCGAGAAGTAACTGCTGAATAAACTTAAAATACATTGTTGGGCCCATTACCTAACAATTTAAGCTTTTGGGACAATTGATGACTTAACATGGTATCAGAACTCTGGTTCTACGAGATCTTGGATTCAAGTCTTGTTGGATTCAAGTCTTGTGATGTGTTTATTTCCCTGCTGTATGTGTTATTGTGCACAGTATGTGGTGGCGCACTTGTTTAGTTCAGTTTGTTTACCTCTCCACGTGTGAAAAATGATTGCACGTAAGAGCGAGTGTTGAATAACTTGATATACACTGTTTGGCACATTTCTTAACAGTTTAAACTTTTGAGACAATTGGTGACTTAACAATAGCAAACACAAAAAATAGCTGATCCTATACCTGCATTACAAATTAAAATTCCAGCTCTATTACTAGGCACTTCACCGAAGGTTTGTTTTATATTTGTTTTGACTAAATTACTGAAGCAAGTTCAACCTTCAGTCGAACCTGAGAATTCAATTGATGCATGGGACATTGTAGATTGATCAACTTAACCTACAGGCATTAGCTGAAGCAGCATTACACCTTGCATAGTCAGCAAGCTCAATAATGCAATTGTCTTTGCTGCATCAGATGATTTATGAGCATGAACTTAAAACTGAAAACCCTAAAGACAGTGGACTAAAACAAGGTACTCCCTGCTGAAGACTAGTTAGTAGGCCTTAAAAAATAGCTGAAATATGTATCGGCAACACTAGATTCCACATCATGTCTTCTAGACATCATTGATTTCATGGAACATGTTTAATTGTTGTACATCATTTCTTTTGCCCTAAATATATCATTTATAGATTTTCAATATATCAATGCACCACCAACCATTTGCACGTAACGGGCTACATGATACAATCAATACATCTGTGAATTTTTGTATCACCGGTATTTTGTTGCGTAACCGAATCGGTACCTTACGCTATGTAATGACCAATATTTAGAACGTTGTTTGGCACTAAGATTCCTCAACTCAAACAATCAGTCAAACCACTAGTTCTGAAAAGAGGAGTAAAAAAAGCCAAACCATATTAATGGACATTTAGGGATCATCTCTGCAAGACTGCAATGGTGTCTCAGAAATATACCAAAGGTTTATAGTACATATTTATAGAAAAAAGAAAGAAAGAAAGTGCACAAATCCTGGGGTACAACAATTTATATTACAAAACAGAGTGGTCTTATGACATGTCATATTTTTTATCCAATTGTTGAAATTATCCAAGCTTACATCTAATGACAATAAGTACTATTTTAGAAAAATATTATCTCTCCTCATTAAATGCAATTGGTTTGAAAAAATATCACCTCTCTCCTCATTTAATACTCTCTTTCCTCATTTTTTTCTCTTTAAAAAATATCATCTCTCCCCACAAAAAAATACAATTTCAAAATACTTTACAGTTTACATTTGATATAAAAATATTTTAAAACTTTTTCTAAAAAAATAAAACAGATTTTTCGAAATTTTTTCTTCTTTCTAAAAAATAAACTTGTTTTATTGAAAAAAATGTTATTTTGGTTACCTTCGATAAAAAAATTATTGAATTAATTTTTTTAAGATAAAAAATTTGTATTATGTGACAATTTAAAATGTATCAGATTTTTTACAAAAACTAATTACTATTTTTTTGGCAAAAATATTTTCTTCACGTCTAAAAACAAAAAATTAAAATTTGAATTTTTTTCAACTAAAATATTAAAATTATTATTTTGGTTACCTTTGATAAAAACGTGGTTTGAATAATTTTTTATTTATAAAAAATTATTTTATTTATAAAAAAGAATTTTTGAGGAGTTTATAAGAATTTTATAATTTATTCTACGCTATGTAGAATTTGTTTTTAGAGTGTGAATGATATAATTGTATAGAAATTTATTGTATTTTACATGTAGAAAAAATAGAAACTATGCGAATCAAGTGACCTTTCATGTCTTTTTAAGGTTTGTCTTTCATTTTTAGTTGTGAGGAGTTTGAATTAATTTTTTTTAATTAAAAAATATTTTTTTATTGTGAAAGCTTGATTAGTTAATGAATTGGGTTATGAGGAAGTTATGGGTAATTTTTAATTTAATCTTCAAATTACATAAAGTAGGAATTTATTTTTATTTGTTTTATTTCTTAAATCTTTAAACATTTTAATTATATTTATAATAATTATTTTAAAAGTAA
>JAULJZ010000001.1:998884-1023315 GCA_032270985.1 Heliamphora pulchella | reverse complement strand
ACATATCAAGGTGGACTGCCATTTTATTCGGCATGGGTATCAGAATGGTGTGATCGTGTTCGGTGCGGTTCGTACTGAAGAGCAGTTGACAGATATCTTTACTAAGTCTGTTTCAGATCCTCGGGTTCGATACATATGTAACAAACTAGGCATGCTAGATATATATGCACCAGTTTGAGGGGGGTGTTAGCTTTATTATAATTATATTACCTTTATTATTATTACTATTATTCGGTGTGGTTAGGTACACCATATCTTATTGTGTGGTCTCGTTGTTCTATAAATAAACCATTGCGTACCCTATTGAGGTTAACGTCTTCATTCAACCTAATTATGTCTGTTAACAAATAGAATGTGACAATTGAGACAACCGACACCGCTTCGGAGAACTATTGTTAGGATTATCAATTGCTTGGCTGTTTTTTTGTAATCTTAATTCTCTTCTTCTTGCATTGATTCTATCCTTTCTTTCTCCGGAGAATTCAGAGTATAAAGGCGTAGACGGCCTATTTATCGACATAATCCAAAAGTGTAGCTACATTTAAAGCAAGTGACATTAGGGTTTTCTAAGCGTAAAATCTTGGTTTCAACTAAGGACACATCAACAAATGGTAATTAATCAATAGGAAGGGAATATGTTTAAAATGATTTAAAGCAAAAAGTTGTAGATCTCATGTAAAAATAAGTACAGGAAAATGCCATGCACAAGTAGAAATATTGGAATATCAATACGTTGTAAAAAGAAATATTTAAATATTAATCTCGTCGATGAGGTAGACATCCTTGTTCAATAAACTCATAGCACAGGTGATGCTGTGAACTTCGGCTTCCTTTATTTTTGTGGCTAATATTGCTTGGTTGACGGCTAAGGCTGTTTGCTTCTAGAAGAAGCTTATGTCATGGTAGGACTACATAAGCTTCTGCTTGTGCTGAGGTGGCAACAAAGAAACCTGCAATCTAAACTCCAATCATATTATATATTTAATATACTAAGTTCTCATATATCTTCTCTGACAATTATGACAATTACTGGGTACCTGGTGCATCTGATGCAGTATTAGATAGAAAGATTATAAGAATGTAATGAAATATAATATTTTTTCATTTTGGGAGAAATTTAGTAGATTAGGTATTTTCATGTAGTTTCGTACAAGAGGTGGTAATTCATACTTGGCAAAATCTTGACTTGGTTTCATTCAAGAACTTATTGTTGTTTCTTAATTCTTCGGCCCCATTTTTTCCTTTCAAAGTAAGGACAAATGCTGTAATAATAATATAACATCTTTATTTCTTATTTATGAGTGTTCTCGTGCCTAGTGGTGATGTTGTGGTGTTGTGCTGATAGAACAATTCTTCCATCAGGATAACTTAACGAAGTAACTAAAGAGTTGAAGTACTCTAGTTAAAGTACTACTAAATTTGTGGAAGCTCAGTAGTGGGTGAAGGACAAAAAAAAAAAAACTATAGAAGAGTAAAATGTTGGAATGATTTTAGAAATTAAAAAATATCGATGAATAACTTAACACGTAAGGAAATTGTCAAAGTGTAAAATCTGTGATGTGCCAATCCATGGAACTGAGTGGTGAAACACCAAAGCAACAAGGAATCGCTGAAGATGGGTGTGTGTTTCTGTAGGTTGATGTTAAGGGGTAGGATTACAGCCGAAAGATTGAAATCTAATTCGTTAGGCCATGTTCTATTTATAGGTTTTTAGTTTTTGTACGTTTTTAACTACGAAGTTCATTTGAGTTCAAAATATGGTAAATTAGCTTTGAAGCTATTTTTTGTGAAATTGCTACTAACATGATTAAAAATACATTTGTAGTTATTTAAAGTAATGTGCAATTGTTGTATATGCATCCTGAAATGGTTTATTGGGTAAAATGCTTTTTTTGTTTTTTTTTTTGGTTTTTTGTTCAGACTGGCAAAACCTATGTTAGGCTTTTTAGGTCTTTGCCCAGGAAAGCCGAAAATCATACTAATCAATCAGGCTTAAGTAATGTCAGGTTGTGAGATGGCTATTTTGTACCACAAGGGGCATAGTCACATCCTGGTTTTTGAAGTAAAGCCTGCACGGTTTACTTCTTTAAAAGATTCCAAACATTGCAACCTAACTGGATTATGTTAGCGAAACGTTAGCATTGCTTGGTATCCCTTCAACTTCTCGACTACCCTCTGTTTCTATTGTCACTAAAATCACATTTTGTATTTTCATGTTTGGTCCCAATAACTTTGTTTCTTCATTCATCTTTACTAATAATGGAGGCTAGATAAGGAAATTGTTCAATGCTTGGTGTCCCTTCAACTTCGCGTATCAATGCTGTATTAGTCCATATCGGTCGATACTCCCGATACGTGACTCGAGACGACCAAACTATTTGACTTTGTTTTCATCTCTAGAACTCTATTTTTGTCTTCAAAGTTAGGTGTCAGAATGTTAATTAAAAACATTTATAAACGTTCAATTTGAAATAAATAAGTCTATGATATGCTTATCAATGAGTTTACATCATTTGCTACTGCTAGATAAAAAATCACGAACGCTGTTACCGATCCTCGTTATAGACTGACCAATTCTCCTGATACACGTTACATGCGACCACGATCGTTAGTCCGACCAATACCGCAATTTAAAACCCTGCATACTATTAAGTCACATGCATGATGGAAATACGTTTTAAAAAATGCACTAAATCAATTGCTGCTATGACTGTAGCATCTGCATTCCAACCATCTACCTGTTCTATGGGATTCACAATTCCACACTTGATAGAGAAGTCGCTGGATCCAATCAGAATCTAGGTTGTACAATAGTAGGCAGTTATATCTTGTTGATACTAAGTATCTTGTTGACACCAACGAAAGCACCCGTAAGGAGGAGTTACATAATCTATGTGGAGGGTGGTAACGGAAATAGAGAAAGCTCATGTAGAACATGGGCTGAGATGAGAAGAAATGCAAAGACTATCTTAAACTAAGTGAAGACATTTTCAAGCAAAACCAAGTGAAGGATATAGATCCTGGTAGTGAACCAAACCCAATATGAATTATATTATTTCTATGCCCCACAAATTTTCCGCGTTTAACAAATTTTCTATTGGCCTTTCACAAATTCAGCATGACTTCAGTACGCTAGTTTTTTGTATTGAAGACCGGAAAAACTAAATTATACAAGGATAGAACATCCATATAGTATGGAAAACTAGAAAATATACATAAAAAACGTACTGCGCAGGGAAATGTTCAAAGTGGCAAATTTGTGACATGCAAATCCTTTGAGGTAAGTGGTTAAACACAGAAAAAGAAAAGAATCGTTGAAGATGGGTATGGCTTTCCATAAATTGATGTTAAGGCTTTAGATTACGTTGAAAGATCCAAATCTCACTCCTTAGGCCGTGTTCCAATTCGACTTATGTTCAAATTGAATAGTATTATTTTTTCATATAGGTGATGACAACAATTATATCTAGGGGCATTAATAGTAAATAAATTACCAAGAATCAGTGTTATTTCCTTTTAGAAAAAAATAGAAGTTTGAATTGAGTATTCTAGAGATTATTGTTTTTGTCAAACTTTTTGGCTTCCTTAGTTTTCTTGTCCAATAACCTATGATAGGCTTTTTAGCCTTTTTTCGAAAGAAGCCGAAAAGCATGCTAACCAATAGGACCTAGGAATTGTGATCTGCCTATTTTTTACCAGAAGGGGCGTAGTCACCTGTTTCTAAAGTTTATGCCACCAATGTGTACATCTGTAAAATATCCCGAGCAGACACTTTTTCTTTCCCATCAATACAAGTTGTCGCAAACAAACTATGGAAAAGGAAGCATACCTATACCGAATGTGGGCCCTTTTCTGTTGTTTTAGTATGTGGTTTGTGCATCTTAAGCGTTTTATTACTAATACAAAAATTGAATATAGCGGCAACGTCAACAAGTGTAGGACCTTCACACACGCTGCTTTCTGAAGACAGAACTACAAACATTTGTAGGTTTGTAGTCAATACCTAAATGAACCTTGACATAACACTGTCATAGTCAATAGGTTGACAGATATTAAAAGGAAATAAATAAAGTGCAGAGAAAATGTATTAAATGCCATTCTTCACGCAGTAGTGTAGGCCTATCAGGCGTTCAAATTATTCACCCTTAAGCTGCTTATTAGAAGGGCAGGAAAACGAATATTTTAGAAAACAGAATTCAGAAGTAACAATTTCAGCTTAAAAAAGAGAAACTAATTTCACACTTTGTTAGCCAATCCGATCTGAGGAAGAGTCCGACAATATAAAAATGCCTAAAGAGGCAGGTATTGTATTGAAGTAAAATTTTACAATAATAACAGTTAATGATGTAGCTGATTATTCCTCTCCAAATTGATTGGATTTGGTTTGTCTCTGAAGTAGAAATACGAAATCCTTTTTAGATACTGCATAGCAAAATAAACTACAAGTTTTAGCCGTTTTAGATTGTTTTAGTTGTTAAACAATTAATAATATTTGCAGCATCATTTGGAAAATGTTGTCAATTATTCTCATATTGATCGAACAGTACGGAAAATAGAAGTGTTCCGTGAGTTGTTGCTGAATTTTTATGAAAATGCATCAACGAATAGAGCTTGAGCATGTCTCCCAATTCTTCTTTCGATCATATCTATTGGAGGTGGTTTGGAGATTGGGCTTAAGATCAAGTCCAAAAAAGCGTTATTCGGGCTACCCAGAGGGATTGCCCTTGATTGAGCTCGGCCCATCCTAAGAGGCCATAGGGTCGAGCCCAGAGTCTAGCCCATAAGAAGTAAATTGGGCCGCCCTAGCAGGATAGCCCGCGTTGGTTTGTTCCCTCAAACAGGATAAGTTAGAGGGATTCCTTAAGCGAGATAATCACCCAAGGAATCCCATTCCCACAACAATAAGTGCGGAAAAAACAGGAATATATCCAGAGACATCCTAAACAATAAGCAAATGCTGTGAAGATAAGGGAAAAGCCCCTGATCTTAAGGGAGATGAGTGGAGTCCCAAAAGGACTCAACTACCTCAGTTATGACCTCTATAAAAGAATAAGCACTCTAAGCACTAAGGTACGTAATTTTGAATTCAGTTCTTGTTTAGAAATACTCTCAAAGAGAAATCTAACTTGAACGTCAAAGTGCTTCCCGGTCAAACATAGCCGGAAAACACTAACAGTGTGCTCATTTTGCAGGTTTGGAGTAGCACAATTCGCCTTCGCGAATTCGGTAGGGAGGAGTTTGGTTCCCTTGTTTGTTCTGGATCATCAAAAACAGGCTAGGCGTGTGGCCTAGCTTGTGCGAGTGATTTCTAGCATGTACATCTATTATTTTTCTTCTCTATGTCTGACTCCAATCTGATCATTATGTTGGGAAATAGATGACATGACCACCAAGAAGAAAACAGAGGAAAGAACGGGAAATAAGATTCGCACACACCAAAAAAAAACTGAATTATTATTCATTGGAAAATGTTTACAGCATCATTTGGAAAATGTTGTCAATTATTCTCATATTGATTGAATACTATGGAAAATCGAAGAGTTCCATGAGTTGTTGCTGAATTTTTATGAAAATGCATCAACGAATGGAGCTTGAACACGTCTCCCAATTCTTTCGATCATATCTATCATTTTTCTTGTCTAGGCTTGACTCCAATCTGATCATTATGTTGGGAAATAGATGACATAACCACCAAGAAGAGAACAGAAGAAAGAACAGGAAATAAGATTCACATACAAAAAAAAAAAACTGAATTATTATTCAATGGTAGGTAATATGTGTTGAGTGTGACTGAATGGTCTTAATTCAGGTGTTCGAATTCTTTGAACTGGTTAGGCCTGTTGATTCATTTTATTGTAAGCCAACTTTTGTTTCAGGGTATTGAAGAACCAAAGGACATTAAACTCCTCATAAATTTGTCAATAGAAAACAGACTGTTAATAAATGTTAGAAGAAAACCTGTGCTTCGCTGTTTGAGTGTTGAGAAGCAGCCGAAATGTAGAGATGAATTTATGATGAGAGCACGGCATAAATACCACTTCAAACTACAGGGAATGAAGTAGATATGCTTCAGGGTAGCTATAAGTGCCTACTATAGCATATGCGCATAGAGTAAATATCTGGTTGGTTCAATGTACAAGGTCAAGGTGTTTGCCAGAACACAAGAGAAGACAAGCAAAAAAAAGGTGAGAGAAGACAAAACGAGAAGGAAGATCTTATCGGATAATCCAAGAAGGTGAGAGATGACAAACAGAGAAGCAAAACCAAAGAAAAATTCAGCAGAAAATCGAAATTTGAGAGAAGACCCAAAAATTACAAGCGCAAGCTGTGTTCTATTTGATGGCACCGTCAAGCTGACCGAAACTGTAGTCGTAGACTCGTAGGGCTGAGTAATTTAGCTTTGCTTCTGAGAGAGGCCATGGTAATGAAAGAACGAGCCGCTTTAGCAGTTGTAGAGCCAAGTCAGAAATATCGCGGCTGAACCTCTTCTTTCAATCAGTGCCTGAGATCTAAGTAAATATCTACTATTTGAATAGCTCCAAATTGTAGAAAGGAGCAGAGGGCAAATACGGAATGGTAAAGAATAGGCCATGGAATGGATAGTTACAAGGCAACTCTTTCTTTTATTAAAGGGTATATATATAAATTGTACCACGAGCAGTAAGATTCAAATAGAAGAAGTCCAATCCGCTGTTGGGCGAGTGAAGGCAGGAGGAGCAGAGCATGAAAAATACAATAAGTTCCTTTTACAGACATCACAACCCCATCTGCTTCATCCACAACGACCACTTGACAGCCTCTAAAAACTTATCATTCTTTTGCAGTGCTGTTATCAGATTAATGTATGTTATTCTATCGGGTTCTATGCCATTTTCTCTCATTTCCTTAACCAAAGCAACCGCATCCTCGACCATTCCTGCTATTCCATATGCTTTTATGAAGGTGTTGTAGCTGCATAAATCAGGTCCAAGACCAGATTCTTTCAATTCCATTAGCACAGCAGCAACTTCTTCGATCCAGCCTTGCTCTCCATATATGTTAATCATAATATTGTAGGTATAATGGTCAGAAGCACAACCGTTTTCCCTCATTCTTTGCAGAACGCCTATAAATTTCTCAATTTCGCCTTCTTTCCCGTATGCATCCAACATAGAATTGTAGGCTTCAAGGGAAACTGAAAAGCCATCAAATTGCATCTTTCTAACAGTTGATGCCATGTTCCGTAAGTACTTACTCTGCCCATATGCGGCAACAATAGTATTGTAAGAGATAACGTCAGCCAAGCCTCGTTTTCTAGCCATCCAGAACACCTTCCTAGCCTTTTTGAAAAGCCTGGATTTTCCATAAATGTTGAGCATAACATTGCAGGTAATGGTATTAGGTGCAAAGCCACGCTGAAGCATCTCGTCAAACAGCCTGGAGAGCTCATCAACTGGCAAGGCACGAGCACAGCAGTTTATGACACAATTGTACATTTCCTGATCCCAAGTGACTCCAGTCTTCAAGGTTTTGTAATACAATTCTGCCAAGTTATCTAGCATCCCACGTTGTTGATAAATACGGAGCATATCACGGAGAAGATAAATGTCAGGAACAATGTTCTTTTGTTTGTCCATTGTGTCTAAAACAGAGCAGGCCTCTTTCAAATTCCCAGCTTTAACATACATTCTTACCACAACGCTGAAGGCAATCATGTCCAAGGCTCTGCGTGAGGACTTTAACTTCAGATAAAGTTTCTCTGCTTCTGTGAATAAATTCATGACACTGTAAATGTCTATCATTGTGCATATGATGTGCAAGTTTGGCTGCGTGTCCAATTTTGGCATATGGGCATATATCTTGACAGCATTCTCAAGACGACACAAATCCTTGCAAGTGCAAATTAATAAATGGTACAAGTTATCCTCGAAGCCCTGATCGTTCCACTTTTTTTCCTGTAAAATTTTTATTGCATCTTCCACCAATGAGTGTTTCACATAAGCCATGACGAGAATCGAGCACGATGTCTGGTTACTCAGAACACGGTCATAAAAGGAACCTTTCAGGACTAGAGGCACTTTATCAAACCTTTCAGCTCTCTTGTACGCTTGTAAAAGAATACCAAGCACAGAAGAATACTGGCAACCCATCCTCATCATATCCTCTAGTGTTGTAATGGCACCGTTTTCATCCCCATGTTTGGCTTGCAGATTAATCATCGTGTACAGGTTGGATGAGTTAGGCTGAAATCCTGCCTGTTTGAGTTCCATATAGTACCACTGTGCCTCCCAGTAAGTGTTGGCTCGACCCCAACCTTCGATCATGGACCTGTAAGTTGCTTCATCAGGCTCAATTTGAATGGATTTGAGGTTATGGAACAGGCGGTGTGCATCTTCCATCTTGGATACCTTCCCATATCCGGTGATCAGCGTGTTGTACACAATTATGTTTGGGGAAAACCCAGCTTCTTGCATTGAAACCAATACCAGCTCAGCCTCCTTCAACTTGCCTTGCTTACTATAGGCATTAACTAAGACCAGCCAATTCTCCATATTCAAGGTTACTTCATCATCTATCAGGAAGCTAATAATATTTTCTGCTTTATTATACAAACCTAAACGGGTATAGATTGTGATCATAGCCGAGTATGCAGATTGGCATCTAAGCCCAAAATTCCTCATTTGGGAAAATGTGAACTCTGCCTCCTCAACATTCCAACCCTTCTGATAAAGACTCATAAGCATACCAAAGGTAGCCTCATTAGGCCGAACCCCAGTTTCCAACATCATACGGAACCACTTTGCACCCATACCCGCATTCCCCTGTTTAGAACAAGAATAAATAAGTGTGTTAAAAACCTGAAAATTGAGTTCACAGCCTGAATCACTTGTCATCTCCCGAATCATCGACTCTGCCAGATCCCAATCACGTGTCCTACTCACCACTCGAAGAGCCAAGTTATAAGCAGTTACATTCTGCTTCAACTTTCCGTTGCTTCTCATCCACTCAAAAAACTTTAGAGCTTTCTGATCATTAGACCTCTCTAACTGTTTCAAGATGAAGTTGCAATGCTCGAAACTCAATTCAAGCCCAATAGCATCAACATCAACATCTAATCCATTGTTTGCTATGCAAACAAAATCCACCCTACTTTCCTCATCTACAAACATGGGTTCACTTTCTTGTTCTTTTATCTTATCATTTTCTCTAGACTTGAACTTTAAATTCACATCTTTGATCACCCTATTCGCACCCCGAAACCTTTTCCACACAATTCTTCTGCCACTCCTGTGTGCCCTAGCAAAATCCAAGCCTTCCAAAACCAAATTCTCACTATCCATATCTTCGTCTGAACAATCAAATGAATTATCAACTACATTTGAACCCAAAACGTCTGACAACTCGGTATCTGTCCGAGAAACCCTAATTCTCTCGAGGTTGCTAAAAGGGTTGATGGCGCATACACCAGTTACATGTACATAACCAGCAAAACCAGAGATCGAACACTGACCCGACAACTTCTTGGACTCGAATGAAATGGAGAATTTCAAAGAGGCCATGCAAGAGAGCGGCGTAGAATGCGACTTCGTTGCGTCAATTCAATGGAACTCCATGAAATTCAACGCCAAATGAATGTAAATTCGATTGGAGAACAAGAACTGATCCGAGGAAATGGTTTTCGAATGCGATTTTCTGGGAAGAGATTAGTGCAGAGAGGGAAATGAAACCTAGAGAGAGAGTGTGAGAGCTGATACCTGTGGAAATTGGGACGATGATCGGATAATGGACGGTTGAAGCAGTGGATGAAAATAACTGTTATGTGCATCTACTGATATATTCTTCTTCAACCGACTCGGCTGGCGAAGCCGGATACGCTGAATATGAATGTTTCACAGTGAATGGGGAGATTAATAATACAGATTAATAATATATTTAATATTTAATTGAATTAGTAGGAATGTGAAATATTTGTACAATGGCCTATTTAGGTAATCAGCTTATTTGATTATTTACTTATTAGTAAATAAGTCAAAACACAAATAAGTTACTTCGTTTGGCTTGTTTTTTTATTTATTTTAGCTTATTTATTTAAATAAGTCACTTCGTTTTGTTAATTTTTGTTAATTTTTAACTTATTTAGCTTATTAATTTATTTGCTTATTAATTTAAAATTTGACTTATTTGGTTCATTTGGATGACATAGTTTATTTTTGGCTTATAAACCAAATAAGCCAATAAACTATATTACCCAAATATGGCCAAATTTAGTTTTAGATTGAAATGAAAATTTCTCATTTTTCGTTTTGCCTATAATTACATAAAATAATTATATTTTTTTTATATAAATACATAGATAAAATTTATTTTTAAAAATATAACATGATTAAAATATAAGTATTATATTTAGTTTTTATTTTTATCTCTATTTTTTATTTTTTTATTTTTTTTTACTTACTTTATTATCCTAAACTCTAATTAGTATTATTTTTTTAAACTATATAAATAATTTCCAATATGTTCTTGTTCACGCCTCATTTTGTTTCTTTCTCAACTTTTTTTTTTCTCGTCCCGATAAAATAAAATATGAGCATAAGACACCATATTCCACTGCCACCATGAGAAAATTGAAAAGTAAAAAACAATATATTAAAGTTGAAAAAATACACTAAAACGAAGAAAGTTGTTTTAGGAGTGAAAATAGCTATTTTGTCTTTATATACCTAAGATTTTTTTATTTTTTAGTTAAAAAGATTTTGCTTTGTTGATTTTTTATGATGAGAAATATCTAAAAATATAAAAGTTTAGACCAAAGTTTTTTAAAAATATGAAAATAATAATTATTATTATTATTTGACAAAAGTTTTGATTAGCACAACCAACATAAATGATTAATTTCAAAAGATGAGATTGTCAATATTACGAGGATGTTTAAAATTGCTCAAGTTGTGATATTATAGGTTATAAGTAAAAATGTGTGATTAAAAACTCAAGTAGAAGTTATAAATATTAGCTAAAATTATGAATTTTAATAGTTTCAATTAGTAAAATTTTTATTTATTTATTTAGAATCAAAAATTGAAAATAACAAGTTTATAAACATACTTATTTTTAACTTAATTTTTTTACTGAATTAAGTTCAAACAAAATCCATGAGGTGGGTTTGCCAATCTTGCCATTTTGGAGGGATTAGCTGACCCAGGTGATTATGTCTATGATTGTCTTCTCTATTTTTATGCATTTTTTAAATTGCACTTTTTAGATTTTATTTGTTTCGGCGGAATACATTTTTATTAAAAAATATTATTAAAAAATATTTTATAGAAATTAATTTTTATGTGTTTGATTGTGAATTTATTTGTGATTTAAAAATAATGGTACTAGTGAATATGATAGTATTAGAATTAGAGACAATAGTGGCGAAGGTGGTAATGAACCCTGAACCCCATACCTCAATGTCCCTAAATTCCCAAACCTTAGAACCACGGGACACAGACACCCGGATTCATAGGATCCCAAACCCTCAAGACCCTGGAACTCAGGATCTTGAATTCCAAACCGCCAAAACAAAAAATAACCTAATTGTTACTTTATCAAAACTAACACGTAATTTCGAATCTTGCCATTGATGTGAGATTCAATTTCTGGTGATTATAATGAACACATATTTTTTGTTTGGATACTTTTTTATTTTTATTTCGGCTTCTCTTAAACCCCATGAGAGACTTAAACCAGTTCAGTTGGACCTTACTTGGGTTCAAAATAGACCCATTTTAATGATTTGAATTATTTATTTTATTATTTTAAATATATATATTATTACTGTAAAAAAATTAACTTAATCGGATATCAATAATTGTCTTAACAAATTACGTTTGTGTTAATAAAAATAAATTATATTTTCTATTTTATTATTCATTCTATCAATACATATATAATTTGTTAAGGCAGTTACTAATATTCAATTAACTTAATTTTTTATAAAAATAATAAAATATTTAAAATAATAAAATAAACAATTCAAATAATTAAAATGTGTTTATTTTGGACCCACACAAGGTCCAACTAAATCGGTCCAATCCGGTAAGGTATTGGAAAGAAGCAGTACAAGTGGATTTAAAAAAAAAACACATTTAGAATCACCCGCAATTTATCATTTTTTGCCAGATGTATGAGCCACCAGAATTTCTCCATAACAAATCAAAAAATTTCCCAAAATTTCCCTAAAAAAAATGTCAAAGAGAAAACCCATTGATCAGAGAACTAATAATTGATATAAATGAAAAATCTTATTCAAAAAGCTAACCCTTTTTTGCAAAACAAAAAATCTACTTTTAAACCATATTATTATTTGACATATTTTAAAAATCCACCAACTTTTTTCACTTTATTTTCTAGGCTAAATTTTTTTAACAAAAAAACTATATACGTCCCAAACAATCTTACCAAATCCCACAGATTATTTGGAGTCCAAACAATCTAATTTCTTTAAATAAAATAACTATAATACTATCAATAAAAAACAACTGTTTTTTAAAATTAAAAAAAATTGTGCTATTATTCTAAATATTATAGCTAAAAAGAAAGAAATAAGAGCTTATTAGAATTTTACAAAAAAATCAAAAAGCAACAAAATACCCTAGACAAATTATCCCATATAGTATAATATTTTTTTCTTTCTTTTTTTAAAAAAAAAAAAAAAAAACTAAATTTCCAAAAGTCAAACTTTTTAGACATCCAAAACAAACTCACAAATTATTTTTGGTTCAGTTAAAAATGTGAAAAAATCTCCAATAAAACTTCTAATACAAGAAAAAAAGAGAAATTTTCACCAAAAAACAACAAACACCCCGGTAGTGCATCAAATTCCTGCTTTACGATATAATATAAAGTGGGTGTTTGTTTCAGTTTATTTTTTGAAACTCAACAAAAACTTATGAAAATTTAAAGTGGGTACTTATAACTTTTTACTTGTAATTTTTTATTCTAGATCAAAAAATACAAATTCAACTAGTTGAAATGATAGGTTCATAACTTTAACACACTTATAACTTCTACTTTAAATTATAAATATATAATTATATTTTTCTAATTATAACCTATAAATTCTTAATTCCAGCTACACCAAACACTCAGAATAAATGGTAAGTAGGCAACCTTACCCTATTTTTTTGTCAAACTTGAATTCACTTAACTCAAACCGGTGCCACAACGCATGAATACGGACATGCTACACGACATGAACCCGGCACAAACATGTTGGTTTTTAAAAAATATAGGACATGATGTGTTTAGGATACATTAAAAGTATATATTTTGTACATTTATTATATGTCAAAATATATGAATAAGTTATTCCATGGTAATAAAAAATATATATATCATGTCAATAACTAAACTAAAGATTCCTATATTTCATCTTGAGATATTTCCAAAACATAGTTAGTATCCATAAATTACATTTCGAATAATGTAAAACATTATTACTGTGAAGAAATATATCACATAAGGCATATTCAAAATGTTTAACAAGTGTCATTGAAGTGTTCGCAAGTGTCAAGAAAGTGTCTGATATTATAAATTTAATTTTTTAATTAAAATGCGCGTAAAAGTGCCGGACACGCATTTAGAAGTATCCAAATGTCGGTGTCCAACACAATTAGCCTCCTTTGTAAAAATGTCCGTGCTTCGTAGCGTACGAGGCTGGAATAAAATCTAGGACAGGTAAACTAAAGTGGCTTTTTTGTGTGTATCCAATTTCTAACATGACTTGATAATAATTGCTAACCACAAAGAACATACAGTCATTACACTAGGATGTTAATGTTGAAACTAACCACACTTGAAGGTGCATAAGAGGTAGATGTCCAACTCAAATCCAAATGCTGCTGAAGGCTTCTTCAAGTGCCCGCTTCCTGCTCAACTCTGCGCTCCACCCTCCGGCCCTTCCACCTCTCTCTGCTCTAAGTTTCATCATTTCTTCGTCATCAATATCATATGCGTGCAAGTCGGGATGAGATCCAATTGGAATGGGCTGTAGGCCCATGCCTGTTGGTCGTGGCTGTGTAATTGTACCCCCGGGAATTGCAGGGGCATAGTGCCCCTGCACACCTGCACCGACACCTCCTTGAGAGCTCTGGCTTGTTGCCTGCCTCAATAAATACAAATACATGAGAATGTGTGACGGTCATAATTTACCAAAATAGATAAATAAATGGATTCGATGTCTATAAAATCAAAGTGATTGCAAGAATCATCCCAAAGATAAGTTCATTTATTCAAATATTACATTATTTTGAGGAAGACTAATTAACATATGCAATGCAAGGCAATGCAACTCGCCTTCATTGCTATATTTGTTCACTAAAAAACCTACTCAAGACAGTCTCTGAAAAATGAATTTGCTTGCACAGGTTCAGCGCAGATTGGCCCCAAATTTGCAGAACTGGATTTTGAGAGTGCAGCTTCATCCAGGCCTGGTTTTTTGTGACTTATGAGGTATTAGGGGAGATTGGATTTGATTTGGGGACAAAGATGACCACCAAAAAGTTTTTGTCTCCTCAGTATTGTGAGTCCTACATTTGTATTACGGAACTCGAACTAACAGTCTGATGCCGATGAATAAGGGATCGCTAATCCCTCGTTAATGGGATTAGTAATATCAAACCACCTTAGTATTATCAGTACCAGGCTCTAGATTATCTTCCCTCCTTATCTAAAGGTAAAAAACAACTCCACAATTCTCATCTCGTTCTTTATCCCACTTTAACCAAACATAAATCAAATTTCTCACTATACACATAATCCCAACCATAATCCATTGGTATACAAAAAAAAAAATGTAAGACCTCTACTATTACTAATCCCTCATATCCAATCAAATTTTATCCGAAATAACAAACAAGTGCTTCTCAAGAGGTGAACTCACTCAAACCCACACAAAGTTACATCTAATCACTTGAAGCATCACCCAAACAAATAACTTCACTGTCAAGCATGACCCAAGATGCTTATTTATAATAAGTGAGACTGACTGACTTGTACAGGAAAAATCACTAGTTTTGCATTTCAGAGTAATATAAGGAGACGTTCAAGCCATTTTTGGCTATTGATGTGATGCGGAACATTGGGCCCCATTAATAATTAGTTTTATTTTGATCATATTTTAATTAGAATTTTTATTGTGTTTCCTTTTAGTATAGAATTCTTATTATTTTGATAATATTTTAATTTCGATTTTATTTCGTTTCCTTTTAGTTTAGGATTATAATTATTATAGTTATCTTTTAATTAGGATTTTATTTTATTTCTTTGTAGTTTAAGATCCTACTATTCTAGTTTCCGTTTTAATATCAACATTTTAGGCTTATAAATAAGAGGCCCTCTTTGATGTATTATGGAGATTTGAATGAAATGAGAATTTGAGTTAGAATTGTGTGGTGTAATTTCTCTTTGCTTCCCTCTCTTCTCTTCTTTTCTCTTCATCTTCTCTTCTCATTCTTTGTTATTCCTTGCCTTATCTGTGGTTCTACATCAATATGTTAGCTTGCTCCCAATCTGACCATTGACAACGATTAAGCAGCACTTCAATTAGGAAGGTACAAACACATTTGCTTATTTAAGCAAATGTCTTAATAATAGAAATATAATTATGCCCTACAAAGACCCCATTATACTTCTTGGAGCTGCAAGTGTTTGCATCAAAACTCCATTATTGGGAATAAATAGATACAAGGTCCTTGTTGAAATAGAAATGCATGATCATACAGAATCTTAGAACCAATACATTCTGCATTCTGAGCTGCAAAGCTTACAGCACAGATCAAAAAAAAAATAAAAGAGTCTTAGCCAAAAGAGTAATTTACCATTTCTGTTTTCAGAAAGAGTACACTATTCAAGAAATAATAATTTGAGCCCATTTTTCGTTCTTCCTTCACTTAGCCAAAAGAGTCTTATTTATGATTGGAAAAAGGTTTCAGCAAGAAGCTTCATATTCTTTCAAAATAGAGAAGCAGAAATGTACTTTTAGTTACTTTAGGAGAACTCCACATCAAAGGAGCTCTCAAAAAAGTAAACGTGGAAGATTATTGAAATCATAGATAATAGCTCCGGGCTTGTACGAAAGCCCTTCGGCCCATATATTCACAGGGAAAACATGGAATCTTTACTGCCAGAAAAATAAATGCATAACATGCACCCAACAGATCCTTGTACTCATTTTATGTCTAGGGCACAAGAGGCTGATAGAGCCATTGGTCAGTTAGGATGGAAACCCAGTAGGCAATTCAGTTGGTTGTTGCGTCACATGTAGAAAATGACTCAAAGTAAATTGCAGCAGCTCCAAAGCTAATCAACGATGCTGGAAAGCAAGGGCTAAGTTGACCTGGAGCAAGGAGTTAAATCAAGGCTTGAAAATAAACATACAGACATTCCCATGCTAGCCTAGCTGGACTTGGGGGAATCTTATAAGCTTGCTCTCTTGCTAGGAATGAAGACTTGAGAAGGTGCAGGTGCTTGTTGAATCATATTCCAAAGAAGTTCAGAGAGGTTGCTCAAGGGTAACTCCATTGTTGAAGAAATAAAGGAGGAATGGGAGAGAGAAAAAAAGGTGGAAAAACTACTGAAAATGATGTTTCTTCATCCTTAACCGTTGCAATACCCACAATCTTGCAATTCGTAGCTTGAGAATCAAAATACTGAAAATGATGTTTCTTCATGTACCAAAATAAATAAATAAATGAAATAAAGGATATCAGAGGCAACAACTGATTGTTTAAAGTTCATGCACAGTAGACATAGTGGAGCTTCAAAAAAAAAAAAAAGAGAGGATAATCCACGTTCATGCCTTGAAATCTATGAACCAATAAATCAACATAATAAGAAAACATTTATCCTACTTAATATTAAAAAGTTGTGGATTGTTTTGAATAGTTAGATATAACATTGTTCGACACATTTCATAACTGCTTAAGCTTTTAAGACAATCGATAACTTAACATAATATCAGAGTTATGGTTCCACGAGGTTTTGAGTTCAAGTCTCGTAATATGTGTTTGTTTTCCCGTTATGTTTGTTATTGTACACTATGTTTTATGTGTGTTGGTGCACCTGTTCAGTTCAGTTCAGTTTGTTGACTTCTCCACGTGCGAGGCAGGATCACACGTGAAGGAAAGTGTTGGATAACTTTATATAACATTGTTAGACCTATTTCCTAACAGCTTAACCTTTTGAGACACTTCGTGACTTAACAGTAACAAAAGAAAATATAGTAGAATACCGTAAAAGAACTAACTTCAGAGTTTGAACTTTGAAGAAGAACGAAAATGATCTTCCCCTAAAGTAATTCGGACTCCACCTAGGGTGTATATGATACAAATGAGGGAGGAAAATTGAATATTATTGAATAATAAAAAAGGCTTAACATCTAATGACATGTTACATAATAAATAAATAGAGAGTAAAACTAAGAAACTCTAATTAGGAATAATGATTATACTACCCGTTAGCTACATACAAAATAACTAAAATATACTTACATCCACTCTCAAACTAATGATATGAGCCTGAAAAGCAACTTGAGTTTGCCCAATAAGAACCAAAAGTGAGTAATAGTGTGAGGCTTCGTGAAGAAATCAGCAAACTGTAAGAAAGAGGAAACAAATAGTAGGCTAACAGTACCGAACTGAAGATGGTGGTAGATAAAATGACAATCAATTTTGATATGCTTCGTATACTCATGAAACATAAGAGTTGTGTGCGATTTGAATAGTACTCTGATTGTCACAATAAAGAGAAGTAGGAAAAGCAAAAGACACCCAAATCGGTGAGAAGCTAACGGAGCCAAACGATTTCAACGAGATAGCATAAGCCATAACACGATATTCAACTTCAGTAGCAGACTGAGCAATCACAGACTGTTTCTTGATCTACCAACAAATAAAGGAGTCACCTAAAAAGAAGCAAAAGCAAGTAACGAATTTGCAATTAGAAACATCACCAGCCTAGTTAGCATCGGCATAAATCTAGAGAGATAACAAGAAGATAGAGGACAA
Source organism: Heliamphora pulchella (assembly GCA_032270985.1). Classification (NCBI taxonomy): domain Eukaryota; kingdom Viridiplantae; phylum Streptophyta; class Magnoliopsida; order Ericales; family Sarraceniaceae; genus Heliamphora; species Heliamphora pulchella. Next base: position 1,005,286 of record JAULJZ010000001.1, on the reverse strand, counting down.
TAATAAACTCTGAAATATAGTATGTCGAACATAACGTAAGATACAAAGAAAAGCGGCCCAACAAGTAGAGTGAGGAGTAGAGACAACTTGACCGGTAACACGAACAACATATGCAATATCAGGTTTTGCTTGTCACATGAAGATAAACCAAACATCGAACCAATTCACAATAAAGAGGCACACCATCAGTTGGAGATAACTAAGCATGTAACTCAATGGGAGTGTCGATGATCTTATCATTAGTGAGGCAGGCACAGTGAATAATATTATGAGCATACTTAGTTTGAGATAAAAGATAGCCTTTAAGAGAGAAAGCAACCTCAATACCGAGAAAATACCAAAGAGGACCTAAATTTTTCATCTCAAACTCACGAAATAGATGTTATTTCACTTCAAAGATGGTGGTAGAATTAGACCCCATGATGATTGTATCATCCACATATAAGAGCAAATCTACAAGCCCAGTAGATGTATGACGAAGAAAGAGGGTAGAATCATAAGAGCTAGGATAATCCAATTTGTGTAACAGTGGACAAAAAATGCTCATACCAAGCACGAAGAGATTGTTTTAGACCATAAAGAACATGACGGAGATGACATACCAAGCCAGGGGAATGAGAGAAACACGGAGGGGGGCACATATAAACTTCTCTTGGAGATGGCCATTGAGAAGAGCATTATTTTTTACATCAAGTTGGAAGAGAGGCCAGTGAAAATAGCAGCAACAAATACTTGAGCATGAACAGTAGTTATCTTAGCCACATGGGCAATGGTTTCCTCATAATCAATACCATACTCCTGAGAAAACCATTAGCAACAAGACGTGCCTTATGGCGCTCCAAAGAACCACCAGTGTGAGTTTTGACTTTAAACACCCACTTATAGCCAATGAGATTTTTAATTGGAGGCAATGGAACAAACTTTCAAGTGCAAGTCTTTTAAAGAGTAGTTAATTTGTCAGACATGGTAAAAATCCACTTAGGATCAATACATGCTTCTTTATATGACCGAGGCTCAAAGTAAGAATGACTAGACATCAAAGCAGCTGATAAGAAGAAGAAAAAAAAGATTCAAAAACCAAGTAGAGGGGACATAGGTAGAACTAGTGGGTAAGGGCTTATGAGAAGCAATTAGCCTGCGAGAGTACACTAAGGAGAGAGAGGGACCATCAAAGGAATGAGAGGTGGGGGGAAGATCATTAACATCTAGTGTAGAGGTAAACTTCTCACACGGCACATCAATAGGAAAATGGTCAACATGAATCAGGTCATCTTTGTAAATAGGAGCATATTTGGGAAGAAAAGTAAAATAGGAAAGATGCTCAAAAAACACAACATGACGAGATATACAAAGCCGTTTAGAAAGAGGATCATAGCACATGTACCCTTTTTGCTCAAGACCATGGCCTAAGAAAACACAGAGTAGAACATGCACTGAGTGTAGTCCGCTCTCGTTCGGGGAGGAGGACAAAACAAACAAACCCAAAGACATGCAACATGGAGTAATTAGGAATCTGATCAAATCTCATAAGACAAGATCCCAGAAATAAGGGAAGTGGGCATATGATTAAGAAGATATACTGCCATAAGAAGAGCTTCACCCTAGAAGATAATAGGAACAAATGAGGAAAGTAGAAAAGAGTGGGCTGTGTCAAGAATGTGTCGATATTTTCTCTCAGCTCGATAATTTTGGGCTTAGAGTATCAGAATAGGAAGACTAATGCATAGTGCCATGAAAAGCTAAGAAATCAGTAAATTCGATTACAAAATACTCCCCACCCAAATCAGAATGAAGAATTTTGATAGTGGTAGAAGACTGAGTTTGGATCATATAGTGAAAAATGAGAAATATGAAAAAAGTATAATTTGTGAGACGTGAGATAAGCCCAACAAAAATAACTATAATCATCGATAAAAGAAACATAATAGACTGATCCACCCTTGGTTGCAATTGGAGAGGGCCCACACACATCCATATGAACAGTAGAAAAAGGTGACGTAGAAATAGAAGTGCTTTTATTAAAAGATAAGGCTCACATTTTAGCAAGTTACAAGTACTGCACTTAGAAATATCACTAACTGACACTTTTCCCAAACTACCAGACCGAACTAAAACTTCTAAACATTCACTACACAAATGACCTAAACAAGAATGCTAAAGATGAAAAGGGAAATAATTCTAATATAAAGAAAAGGAGGACAAAGTAGTAGAAGGAGGAGCTACTATAATTGCAAAAACATTAATATTTACACGTTTTAAAAACATTACATTAAAATAATAACACATTTAAAATAAAAAATAGTCATATGAGTTCAAAAATATAAATATTTGTATTAGCATATAAATATTCATGAATATTTAAATAACTTATAAAACAAATATAGTCAAATTACTTGCATAGGATAAGTTGTAATATGTTGCACTAACTTTAAAACCAAACTCTAACAGTACGTGCAAAAACTCATTTTTTTTAAGAACAAAATTGATCGGAGCAAAAAACTTGTTATGAGTTAAATAAACGCAAAATTATTTTATATCACCAACCACTAGATGAAAGATTAATTGGGTTTTGCCTAAATCCAAAACATGAATTCAATTCCAGGTAAGAATAAAGTAACAAGAGGAAAAATATATATAGGTCAATAATAGGTTCTCCTCAATCGGAAGTTGCGGAAGAGAGTAGAGATGCTCATGTTCTTTCTGCGACAGTTATGGATGCACATTGCTTTTATTTTAGTATCCCGGTGCAGCTGTCTTGTGATATTATGCATTGAAAAAGATTCGAACCTTCACGCTGTTTAGCACAAGATTTTGAGTCTTGCGTGTCTACCATTTCACAATTAAGGCATCTTGAAAGTGAATCGTGTTCCATGAATAGAATATCTATCTAGTGTGATGTATAGAATATATGATAAAGGTGGGATGTTGGAGTATTGTTATTGATCAGCAATGTCATATAGGCCCAAGTCAGACATCTAATTGCTTCGATTTGAATTATTCGAAGAGTGCCTCTTTAAGATATATAGGTCACCAACTCTACGCCCGATCCTAATTTGCTTCTTGAAAGTCCGATCCTAAATAACACAACCAGAAGAAGTAAACAAAAACCAGAATCAAAGAGTTGACTAACAGACAATAAATTAAAAGACAATTGTGACAAAGGGGACGATGATGAGGGGACAACAGAGCCAATAAAAACAACATGCATATGAGAACCATCTGCAATGCAAATAGTGATAGAAGAGGAAAGAGAAATACAATGACTAAGACTGGATAAATGTGACGTCATATGATGAAAGAAACCAACATCAAATATCCAAGTTGAAGGAGAGATACCTAAAAAATAAGAGCTACATAAACCTGAATGAGAGGTAGTAATAGAAGGATGTAATTGAGTCTCAAATGATGCAAGCATGGACAGAAACTAATGGAACTGCTCAAGCAACGACTGTGATGGAGGGGAGAGAGCCCCACTGGATATAGATGCTACAAGGGCGGCAGGAGGGCAATGGTACTGAGTGGTTGGTCATGAGGATGACTAAGAAGAAGTGGCCCTTCTGTACAAGTTTAGGACATGCATTCTTCCAATGACTCTTTTGGTGACAAAAGCAGCATTCATCAACCGCAACCCGTGGTTTTAGTTTCCCCGTGACTTGAATAAGATAAAGGAAGGGAGTAAGCAACAATGGAGAACGAGAAACGGCACATTAACGGAGGAGTGGCAAACACTAACTGAGAAGGGATAGCAAACTGAGTAACCTTAATCCATGTCTATTTAGCAATAAGCTCACAAATGGAACCACCAACAGAGGACAAGGGTGACCGATGTAAAACTAGTGCCACGAAGAGGTTCAAACTAATTACAAAAAGCCATAAGAAACTGCACTAGCTTCTATGTCTCTATATTGCATATAACTGTTTAGCATCTGTAAATCAGAAGGTTCCATAATGGCCATCTTATCCCAATAATTTTTCATCTCATTATAAAACTCTTGAAACGATTTGTCATTTTGTTTGGTACTCCGAATAGTCCTTTCTAACTCATGTTGCTTGGCAAACGTTGATGTAAGATACATAGTCCATAGATAATCTTACACCTGCTTTGTTGTGTTATATGTAGAAAAGTTCATACCAATAGATGGCTCTACAGAGTTGTGAAACTAAGTAAGGATTTGAGCATTTTTCATGTCCCACATTGCAACGGATGTGTTATAACCCTTAGCTTTAGGATCTGTAGGTCGAAATGTAAAGCCTGCCATATCTCCCTTTACCAAGGCGAACATTTTTCATAACATTGGACCAGTAAAAATAATTAGATCCAGTAAGTCGAATGCTAATAGCCTGCAATTTATCTCCAGACATGGCGATGAAAAAACCAAAGACTTAATAACAAAATCTCATAGGTACGAGCCAAAATATCGTGAGTTAGTCAAAATATTGTGATTCTTAATTCAGAGAAATTCAAAATATCATACCAAGAGAATTGGAGAGTCGTAGGCCAAATTGAGTAAAAAGAAAAAAGGGATCCATAAAAAACGACTGATGTAAAAAACTGCTGTGCAAACCGAGAACCACATTCTTATTGGGTTTGGTAGAACCAAAGAACTAGAATCAAGGATCGTTTCTTTTGAAAGGGGAACCAATGAACCACAATCAACAATTAAGGAACTTATGCAAACAAAATCATAGATCCAATGCAAAGAAGAGAGCCAGCAAGGTCGCGGGGTCTGGAGTGTGGTCCAGCGAAGTTGTCAGCTAAGAAGAAGTCCGACAAGGTCGTCGGGTTTGGTAGAGTGATCCAGAGAAGTGGTCGACAAATAGTGAAGTCTTGACGAAGGTTGTCGAGTCAAGAACTAACTGGGTCGGGCCACGATGAGGCAAGTGCGAAAAAGAAGGCCGGCGAGGGCGAGGTCGATGTCGCTAGGTAAAGTCGAGGGTGGAGGTCGAGGTCGCAAGATTTGGTTAGAGGTCGAGGTGAGGAGATCTGGTCAGAGGTCGAGGTGGCGAGATTTGGTCAAGGTTGAAGTCAATGTCAATGATCTAGGGTTCCATCGATGTCGCTAGGTGTGGTGGAAGGAGGCAGCAAGGTCGCTAACAACAGTCTAGGGTTCCGACGAGGTAGCTTGCTATGTTAGGGTATTCAAACAACTATGCTCTAATACCACAATACAAATGAGAGAGGAAACTAAATATTATTGAATAATCACAAATTATGAAGCACGGACACGTCGGAATAGGTGTTTTAGCAATTTTGGACACGCTGGACACACAGACATGCTGGGAACATGCTATGAAACGTGTCGGACACGCCATGTGGCATGTCCTTTTTAAAAAAAAAACTCCAGCCAAACATGACAAGGGACACGCAAGAGACACGCAGGGGACAATTTCGGACACACCTGAACACGCCAAACCGCCAAATACAATAATGAAATAAAAAACCCTAAGACCCTCAATGCACAGTTTGAAAAAATACTAGGCCCCTTGTCTTCGTTACCCACTGCGACCTTTACCACCGAGCTCAATAACCACTAATGACCTCAATCTCACTAGCAAAAATCACTAATGACCTTCAATCGCCCACTAAGCACGCTTTTTCTTCCTTCTATTTTTTGGCGATTTCTTTCCCTATTTTTCATTCTACTTGTCTGCATCTTCTTCTCTCTCTACTTCTCCCTGCATTTTTCATTTTTTGGTTTTTGCTTCTTTCAAGTCTTTGAATGATTCGATGACGATTGCATGTTTAGTTGTTTCTTGATTTTTTTTCTTTACCGTTTTAGTTTTTTCTTTATTTTTTTAGTCATTTTTTGTTATTTTTTTTCATCTTTTTTCTCAATCTCTTTTCTAGTTGTTTTCTTTACCTTTTACGTTTTTTCTTTACCTCTTTTTAGAAGTTTGTGAATATTTTATTTATAAACATGAGTAAGTATATAAATAAAAATATATTTTCTACCGTATCTCTGCCGTGTTCGCGTCCTGATATTTTTGAAATTGCCGTACCCTGTGTCCGTGTCCGTATTTGTGCTTCATAGATCACAAAGGCTTAACATCTAATGACATGTTATACAATATATAAATAGAAAAACCCTAAGAAACCCTAATTAGGAATAATAACTAAACTAACCTTTAGCTATATACAAAATAACTAAAATATACTCTCACAGTATATACAAATGAATTCTATTTTGAGTGTCTAAAAAAAAAAGAGAGAATTTTTTTTTCTTTTTTGATAAAAGTATAGTGCTAAAGAAGAGAGAATACGAAAAGACCCACAATGGGAACTAATGCTATGATAGGTTCCAACATAAGTTTGTTATATCACAAGCAAGGTTCTAAATCGCGGTATCGGCCTGCGTAACGGTCGCGGTCGCGTGTAACGGATATCGGGCGTATCGGTCAACC
>JAULJZ010000001.1:971173-992636 GCA_032270985.1 Heliamphora pulchella | reverse complement strand
AGGGCTACAGTAGCGATGCGGGAGTTCAGGCGCATGGATCCGCCTACCTTTGCTAGAGATCCTGATCCTATTGTGGCTATAGAGTGGCTGGAGTTGATGACTCAGATCCTGGACACGTTGCAGATTGAGGAGGATGAGTTGCGGATTTCCTTTGCTACCTTCCAGCTGATGGGAGCTGCTCACGCGTGGTGGAAGTACGTCAAGACCATTGTGAGAGTTACCTGGGTAGCCTTTACAGGAATGTCTCTGGAGAAATACTTCCCGGCTTCTAAGAGAGATTTGTATAGGGAGGAGTTCTACACTCTTACCCAAGGGGCCATGGATGTTATGCACAGACGAGCTGCGTTCTATGAGGTTTGAGCGGGGCTTGAGGCCAACGATCAGGGAGCATGTGGTCGCAATGGGACTTCATGTATTCACAGAGCTGGTGGAGGCAGCAGCGAGGGTGGAGAACACTATGACTGAGATCCGAGCTTCTAGGGAGGCCAGAATACCTCAGGGTGGGACAGAGGCGCAAACAGGTGGGCGTTCTAGCAAAAGGCAGAGGTCCTCTGGTCCTAGCTCTCATCCATCTGGACCACAACAGTTCTCTACAGCAGCACCATCAATGGCTTCGTCGAGAAGGCCAGACCAGGGGAAGGTTAGATGTTACCGATGTGGATGACCAGGGCATCGTGTATCAGATTGTCCATAGCCAAGGCAGTACCCGAATTCACCATTGAGGTAGTCTCAGAGTCCTATACCGGATCAGTCACAAGGGAGAGGGCCGCCTACTTGTTTTGGATGTGGTCAGACGGGACATATTCGGAGGAACTGTCCCCAAAGAGAGAGTGCGCCGAGTACAGTGGGCACACCAGAGGGTTTGTACGTGCAGGAGCGACACCTGCAGTTTAGACTTCCCAAGTGATGGATAGGGGAACTTCAATTCAGTCGGTGCGACAGCCGACAGCGCCGAGTTATCGTGGACAGGGCAGAGCGACATTGCCCCGAGCGTATGCCCTTATAGCTCCTGGTTCTGCTAGGGCGCCAGTTGTGCTAGATGATGCAGATATGCCTTCAGCGAGCAGAGGTATTTTTTGAGTATGCTAAATTTGGGACAGTTTCTTTGTTGCATCTGTTTGGGAGTTGGTGATAAATTTTGTGGGTGCTGTGTTGATGAGGCAGTTGGGGTGAATTGTAGATCCCGTGTCTTTGAGATAGTTGGCCATTGTTTAGGATACCTGACGTTGTTTGACTATATCATAAGAATGGTTTGGCTGACCATCTCGTATGCCTATGTCGATTGCGATTGATGGTTTGTTGTTTTAACCTTGAGTTGAATTTCGGGGATGAAATTCTTTTAAGGGGGCTAGAGTTGTGAGACCCTGACCCATTTTCTTTTTAGGCATTTTTTGACGCGCGTTTAGCGTTTTTTCTTTAGCATGTTTAAATAATTTTTAGATGCATGATTGGGGTTAGATATGCATGCGAGACAGGTTCCCGGGGCCGTGGGATGTTACGATGCAAATTTTGAAAAATTTCAAAAAATATATTTTGGAAGCCTATAAATATCTGGAGTTAGATATTTTCAAAAGATATTTTCAAAACTTCTCTAGTAAATTTTTTTTTCTTTGCCTTCTCTCTAAGTTCTTAGGGGCCGGGGCTCAATTTTCAACGATCCAATAGTGGATCCTTGCTATTAGCACCGTGGGCTACACGTTCATCCGGACAGATTTCTATTTCGGCAAAGCTCAATTTTGCACGTGATTCGAAACGTCGAGTTTTTAACTCACCGAGGTAAGATCCTAGACTCTTATGTCTTATAAGAGTACTACATGTAATCATGTTTATTTTTATCGGTTAGATTGCTGTAAATCTGATCTTATGTTCAAGTTGGTTTTTTAGGTTAAAATCATTTTTCGGCGATTTTGGTGGATGTAATCGAGTGTCGGGTGTTTCTTTCGTGGTCTTGGTGTTAGGCCTAGGCATGTAGATGTCTGAGGGCGTTGGATGGGAGTTTGGAGGCTTCGAATTGGGGTTTAGAGGTTGAAACCCGTAACTCGGAACTAGTTTCTGCTTGAGTTCAGTCGACTGAACCATGGAGTCAGTCGACTGGATCATGGTTCTGTGGGTTCAGTCGATTGGACCATGAGGGTCAGTAGACTGGACAGTGTGTTTGGGCATTTTTGGGCCTTTCCAGTGTGTTGTTCAGTCAACTGGGGGTTGGGGTCCAGTCAACTGGACCTGGGCTGTTTCGTGTGGGTGTTTTGGTGGTTGGTTTCTTGGTTTTCAATTGGTTTTTAATGGTATTCGATTAATTGATTGTGGGGTTAGTCAATTGAAATACTATTGGATGCCTTTTCGGGGTTTGGTTGGTCGGGTTGTGGCTTTAGGAGTCGTGTCGTGGCTTTGAGTGTTCGTTTAGGTGTCGTCCTCGGGAATGACGAGCATGGTTAGATGCGGGTTGTCGGGGCACGGTTGTGTGCGTGCTGGTTATGTGCAGGACGTGTGGGCCCGTGGTTCGATTTAAAGCTGGGTTCGGTAAGAACCGTTCTGTGGAAGGCTTAGGTGTTGGCCTCCGGGTTAGGTGTTGGTTGACCTAGTGTGTGGATGGGTTCCGGTGTGTGGACGGGTCGTTCGGGTGATGTTTTGACGGGTGGCATCATGATGTATTGCTATACATGGTTATGTGCATTTATAACTGTTTATTTATGTACAGACTATGTAAGTGGATTACATATTTTGGTATCGTTACATGTACCGTGATTGCATGCTTTAAAACTCAAAAGTCTTATAGGCATGGTTATGTGGAATATGAGGAACGAATGCATGTGATGCATGTTGCATGAGTTGCAGGTATTGTGTGAGTCGCTTGTGTAACATTTGACATGGTTTGTGTAGCGTAGTGATAGTACGTGATTTTATACATTTAAACCCTAGTTTAGTATGCATGTTTTGATGCAGTCTTATCCCACAGTATACGGTTTTATCTTATGGTTTAGGCATGTGTAGAGATGCCTGTTAATACGTAGATTTGTACCTATTTGCATATGTGGGGCAAATTTTGGTCTCTCGGTAAAAGTCTGTAAAGATGTGTATATGAGGGGCGGATAATGGTCCCACGGTGAAAGTCCGTGAAGATATACGTTGGCTCTAGTCAACAAGGCCTTAGTGAGGGTGGATAATAGTCCTACGGTGAAAGTCCGTGAAGCTATGTGATGAGGGAGGATGATGGTCCTACGGTAAAAGTTCGTGAAGATGTGTGTTGTGCGGGTTGCGTGCGTTGTGTGTGTTGCACGAGTTGCGTTCATTGTGTGTGCTGCACGGATTATGTGCGCGGCATAGACGAGGGTTGTGGTCCTTCGGTGGAAGTCCGAGAAGTTACATGGATTGCATGAACTGCATTGTGGGACGGATAAAACCAATTTCAAATTTTTTTTAAGAGTCGTGTGAATCACGATCTAAAAACCCTTTTTTAACTTTTTTCAGGGCTCCTTTGAGTGAGTCAAAAGATGGTTTGTATCCTCGCTTTCCCGTTTTCATGTGAAAACTCGTTTTTAAGGCTTGAAAGAGAGTCTAAAATTGCACCTCGTTTTCCTAGCATATTTAGCTTATACTGCATGTGTTGTCTAGTATCTGCTGAGCTTTGGTTCACGATGTAGGATTTGATTTTCTTTAGGTACTGGTCACACTGGTTGATCCGGAGTTACTGGAGAGGTGGAAGAGTTGTAGTTTTTCTTTTTGTTCTTTCTGTTACATGTATGTTGTAACATATTTTTCCGGTGTTGAAACTGTGTAATGTATTTCGTTTGGCGATTATATATAATGCATGTATGGTTTAATTTGAGAGTGTATTCTCAGGTTTGTTGTTTATGGGTGTTTTACGTGACCTGGAGTTTGGAGCGTGACACAGCTCGTTGAACTCCTCAACAAAATAGAGTTGTAGAGAGGAAGAATCGATCTTTACACGAAATAGCTCGAACTTTGTTAAATGAACATAAATTACCTAAGTATTTTTTGGCCAAAACAGTCAACGCTGCCTGTTATGTGATGAACTGAGTTTACATAAGGTCTCATTTAAATAAAACTCTTTATGAGCTATAGAATGAAAAAAAAGCCCAACATTTCCTACTTTAATATTTTTGGCTGTAAATGTTTTATTTTAAATGATAAAAATATTTTAAGCAAATTTGATTCAAAATCTGATGAAGGCATTTTTCTTGACTATGCCATAAATAGTAAGGCATATAGAGTATATAATAAGAGAACCATGACATTAGTTGAATCTATTCATGTAGCTTTTGATGAGGCTAACCCTTTCTCTTCCATGCTTCCAAATGATAATATAGAAATTAGCAAAGTAATGGAAGACTTGCAAATCAAAGAGGAAAAAAGAAAAGGCATCGAAGATCATACTCCTTCAACTAACCATACTCTAAATCAAGAGGACTAAGAAGATATGCCAAAGGACTGAAAGACAGTGAAAGGTCACCCTATGGATCAAATTATAGGTGAACATTCACGTGAGGTAACTACTCGATCCTCTTTTAAAAATCTTTGTAATCACTTTGCATTTCTATCTCAAGAAGAACCTAAAAACATAAATGATGCATTAGAAGATGAATCTTGAACTATGGCTATGCAAGAAAAATTAAATCAATTTAAAAGAAATAAAGTTTAGAATTTGATTCCTAGACCTAACGGCCACACTATAATTGGAACTAAATTGATTTATAGAAATAAAAATGATGAAAATGGCATTGTTGTTCCGAAATAAAGTTAGATTAGTTGCACAAGGTTACAACCAAGAAGAAGATATAGATTTTGATGAAACGTATGCACCGGTAGCTAGAATAGAAGCCATCCGCATGTTGCTTGCATATGTATCTCATAAAAATTTTAAACTTTTTCAAATAGATGTAAAAAGTGCATTTTTAAATGGATTTATAAATACAGAAGTCTATGTAGAACAACCGCCAGGTTTTAAAGACTATCATCATCTAAATCATGTTTTTAAGTTATTCAAAACTTTATATGGTTTAAAACAAGCCCCTGGAGTTTGGTACGAAAGACTAAGTGGCTTCTTTTTAAAAATTAGTTTTACTGGAGGAATAGTTGATACAACAATTTTTATCAAAACGAAAAATAATGGCATGCTCATAGTTCAGATATACGTCGATGATATCATTTTTGGTGCTACAAACAGAAAGTTGTGCAAGGGTTTTTCAATCTATATGCAAAATGAATTTGAGATGAGCATGATGAGAGAACTTACATTTTTTCTCGGGCTACAAATTAAACAAGCCAAGAATGGAACTTTTGTGAACCAATCTAAATACATAAGGGATTTAATCAAAAGATTTAACATAGAGGAAGGAAAGGCTTTGGAAACACCCATGAGCCCTTCAACTAAACTTGACAAAGATGAGCTAAGGAAACCAGTAGATACTAAACTCTACCGAGGTATGATTAGTAGTTTATTATACTTAACTGTAAATAGACCCGATATAATGTTCAGTGTGTGCATGTGCGCTAGGTTTCAAGCCTCACCTAGAAAATATCATTTAATAGCGGTAAAACGTGTTTTAAGATATCTAATCGGCACCATAGATATAGGCTTATGGTATCCAAAGTTCACCTCTTTTGAGATGATTAGTTACTCTGACGCAGACTGTGCAGGATGCCTAATTGACCGCAAAAGCACAAGTAGATCTTGTCATTTTTTAGGACAATCTCTTATTCATGGTTGTCTAAGAAACAAAATTCTATACCCTTATCCACTGCCGAAGCCAAATACGTAGCCGCCGGTAGTTGTTCTGCCCAAGTGTTATATATGAAGCAACAACTTAAAGATCATAAATTAGATTACGATATAATGCCAATAAAATGCGACAACACTAGTACAATAAATATATCTAAAAATCCTACATTGCATTCACGAACCAAACACAGAGATAAGACATCATGTTATTCGTGATCATGTGCAAAAAAGAAATATTTTTCTAGAATTTGTATGCACTAATGAACAATAGGCAGACATCTTCACAAAACCACTAAATGAAGATAGAGCCATTTTAATCCAAAGAGAATTAGCTTATTACATATTCGGGATGTTCAGGAACAAATCGCATAAAAGCTTCAGCATCTCAATCGATTGACTTACCTTGTTCAGTCGACTAAACTCTCGGGGAGTTTTAAACCCTAGGTCGACCGAACCATATATCAGGCCACTTTCTCCCATTTTCCACTCTTGGCTTCTATCTTCTCACTCTCGGTTTCTCTTATTTTTTTCTCCATACAGCTTCTACTTCATCCCATTCATCCCAATCATTCACCCATCATTCTAATCATATCAATCCTCTCCTTTAACCTCTCCATTCTAACAATGCCTCCTAGAACCAGAGGTGGAAAAGGGAAACGATTGCACGAGAGGACACCACAAATGAAAATGATAAATGGTTCTCCATGGGACGGGCCGAAACTCTTTACAAAACTCATCTTTGGTCCCTTGAACCCATCTTCGGTACATTCTTAGGTATGCGCTTCATAGATCTTCATTTTTCAAATGTGTGTCGATTCCTCGCTCGAATTGGATGGGGTCCATGTGTATTTTATCAACCTAAAGGAGTTTTTCCTCTACATACTCGTCTGTTTTATGTAAATCTTACGAAAAATGATAAACTCCATGTCAATGATCTATACACTCATCTTTCTACATTCCTATTTGGAAAACAATATCGATTTACCAATCAAGACATTACCCAACTTTTTGGCCTTGGTCGCAAAGATTTTGTTTGTCCCAAATCCTCCACAAATTGGATTATAGAACGTGACTTCACCCCTCAAACCTTTTTGCCAATGGTTATGAATGAACCAATCATCAACTTCGCCCTTACTCCTCAATATTCCCAACTTACTCTTGAGGCCAAAATCATCCACCTAATCATCACTTACAACATTCTTCCTCATAGTGGTTCAAGGAGTTATATCTCTTATCTCGATTGCTTTCTCATGTGGTGTATCTACATGGGCCAATGCCTTAATCCTCCATCTCTTATCTGTCATTGGATGGTTGCTAAAGAGAGTACTAAACGTCACACTCTTTCATATGGTGCGTTTCTTACTTCCCTCTTTGAGTCTTTCGATTTTTCTCCATCTCTTTTCAATTTTGTTCCACCAAAACAATCCGATTTCTTCAACAATACGACTCTCAAACAAATTGATTATATCTTGAGAGATGGGGATTGGCAACCTAAGGCTCAGAGACATAGGCCAACACCCTAAGTTTTTTAAGACAGTGAAGAAGGAGAAAAAGAGGATGAAGAGCAAGCCTATGCCCATGCTAATGCACCTTCTCCAGTAACTCCAGCCGCTTCTACTACTGCTGCTCCTCCACTTGACCATTCCACCAAGTCTTTTTTAAAGAAAATGGTCAAATCTTTCACCAAAGAGGTCAAACGAGAATTTGCCAAGGTGAACACCCGACTCACTCGCTTAGAGGATGCCTTAGGTATTTCTTCGTATAAAGCCTCTTCTCATGACGATGACGACGGTGACGATACTGAGTGCACCTCTAGCTCTACATCTTTTTGATAATGACAAAAGGGGGAGAAGAGAGAGTGAGCAAAATGTTAGGAGAAGTGAGAGAGCAAATATTTTAATTTTAATTTGGTTATCACTGTATTACTTTTGCTACACTCTTATGACTTTATGGTTTTTGGATGTTACTTTTGGATCTTATGGTCTTATTATGGACTTACGCTACTTTTGCATGACATTATGGTTTCATGGTTGGCTATTGTTAATATGTAATTTTTGTCTTCATGTCATATGCTTATACTTTAACTTAAAGAATCTGTGGCTCATCACATGCTTCTTCATGTCATATGCTTCTACTTGAACTTAAAGAATCTGTGGCTCATCACATGCTTAAATCAAGAAACCTAAGTCACTTACATGTTTGCACTTAAAAGCATTATTTTATATGCATATTGTGAGGGGGAGCTTTGCATACTTATTTCACCTTATTTTGCTCCTTATTTGTCATCATCAAAAAGGGGGAGATTGTAGACCTAACAAAGTTTCAATATTTATTTTGATGATAACAAACTTAAGTATTTAATTGTGCAAGTTAAGTTTGTGTACAGGAAATTCATGGATGACATTTGGAAGCAATGACGCATAAAGCAAGAGAAGGCTATTTATGGAAAATTATGGAAGCCATGAAGTATGAAACAAGTGAAGAAAATTCAGGAGAAATGTGAAGAAAAAAATTGATTTAATTTTTGAATTTATTAGAGAGCTATGTAAATTCATCTCATAACAATATTCGTTGAAGCTCACAGGAAGACCTAGATGGACCATAAGTATTTTGAGTTTCATAAAAAATCATTTTTAAATAACAATGATATTTTTGAGAGCCTAAAATGATTTTCAAAAATCAAAATTCTAATTTTTCAAAGGTCAGTTGACTGAGGCAACTCAGTCAATCGACTGAAGGGTTCTGCCAAAATTGGTTTTTCGATGGAAGGCAGTTCAGTCAACTAAACACCCCAAGTCAGTTGACTAAGTAGGCAAATTTTTAAATTTCGACTGAAACGGCTAGTTTGGAACTTCCTTATTTAGTCCAATGGCTAGTACAGATTTTTTGCCTATAAATACAGTCCTTAAGGACTGTCAAAGGCGCCAACAAGCCTTGCATTTTATTCTCTTTTGTGCTTACATTTTGTGCTCCAAAATCTCTTATTATCTTGCTTATTTTTTAGAGAAAAACCCTAGAATTCTCTTTTGAGCTTCAAGCAATATTTTTTTGAGAGCGAACTAATGTGCTTTAAAGTTTGTACTCTTTTACTCATTAAGGTGCTTTTCTTTGTACGCCTTCCATTTCATTCACATTGTATAATTGAGGCTAAGTTTGAGCCTTGTTCAAGTGAAGCGATTCACTTGGTGATTGAAGAGCTAGGGTGTTCTTGGTGTAAGAGCATTTCCACCTGATAAAGGAGAGAGGCGTCTTCACCTTAAGGAGTGATTAGTGGAATTCTCAAAGCGGTGTGTACTTGAGGCATGGACGTAGATCGTAGCGTCGAATCTTGTAAAAATCTTAGTTTTGTTCTCTCTTCCTTTAAAACTCTTTACATTCGCATTTGGTTAATTATTATTGTTCATTTCTTATATTAGATATATTGTGAATAAAAACGAATTAATAATTATTGGCTTTTGTAATTAGAATATTTAAAAACAAATAATTAAAATTATTTAAAAAATTCAATTCACCCCCCTTTTGGAATTGCACCGCACTCACTTTATGTTGAGCTGCTTTTCTGGTAACAACATTCGAACTAACTGGTTGGGGGAGACGTAGATTGGAATGCCTATACTGTTGAGAGCTTTCAATACTGCTTGCCGGTGCTTATGGGAAGCCACGAGTAATTCCCAAATGCTCACATTCGCTTGTGTCTTCTTGAGCTACTTTAAAATCACATCTTCTTATTCGTTGTTTTGTTTTTTCCCTTGTTTTTTCGATTCTTCTATGCCCCTACTTGGTTACCTTTTCTCTAGATGGGCAGGCTTGAAATGCCTCCCACTTCTCGTTAGGTGCTCTACTTGTTTTTCGGGCTCCCGCAAGCCTTCAAATTGGTCAGTCACTTCTCGGACTTCAATCACTAGGTATCCTTCTCCCCGAACGGTCCAAAAATCTTCTACTTTCGTCTTTCCTAGACTATCTTCTTTTCTAGCTTCTCTAACTCTTCAGAGATTTTCTTCGATTCCCATCACGTTTTATACAAACCAATGGAATTCTTCGTCGATACTGGTCTCTATTTCGAAGAGCTGAGATAGTGATACTCCATCAAAGGGTCCTCATAATCATACGGTGGGGGAGGGATCCAAGGTTCTCAAAAACCCCCATTGTCATATGGTTCCTCCACGATCGGATGCCATTCCCATACATCATCTCCGTCATCATACTCTATGTCCATGAATTTTTGCTTTATCCCCCCAAGTTCCCATAAATTATTTTCTTCTTCATATAAAATCTCATTCATGTCAAAGGAGCATAGGGATGGTCCTTCGGGTAAAGGAGTTATCGATTTTGGCTCATGAAGAGGAATGATATACACTAAGGGATCGAACACAAGACCCGTAATTCCAAGAAGATTCACCTGTGGCAGATGCTTTTCTTTCTCTTCTCATTTTTCCTTCTTCTCGATTTTTTCACTGACTGGCTTCTTCTCTTCTTGTTTATTCTCACTGTCATCAATCTCCTTTCCTTTTGATGATTCTCCAAACTTATTTGATAGAGCTCGATTAATGTGTTATAAAAATATCGATTTTACAAAAAAATAAACGTGTAAAGTATAATTACAACTTTTTAAAGCTTTAAAACCAAAATTAGGAATATAATCATCAAACCTTATAATACAATTACTATCACATGAGTGTAGCATTGGTTAATCCTTGTTATTTTGAGATACGGAATGAAATCTTAGAATTTCATCCCATTAGGTTGGCCATAGGCTTTATTGAGATGTGAATTCTATCAACGGACCAAGAGCGTAATTTATTTGAGACGAGATAAGATAAAGCTCGTCCCGTTCTGGTATGTTTTTCAATTGTGTTCCTGGCGGATTTTGATTAGTTTTTCTTTCAATTTTTTGTTCCTAACAAATTAGAGCACCTATAGTGACACTTAGGACCAATGGTTACAATGGGTTACTCTCCAATTCTTTACTAAAAACGAAAATAAATATAAAACCTGACTTATTTTGACTTATTTTTATTTTTTTTGATTTGTTTTATATTTTAATTAATTTTTTTTACTTTTTTAGCTATTTTGATTAGATGAGTCGAAGAAGTATAATATATTGACAATAAAAAACATTTATTAAATACAAAAATAAACAAAATAAAATAACCAAATAAATCATTATTATCATCTCAAACGAGGAGAAATTCAAAACAAGCTAGAAATGGAGTTCTTTTCAGATATGAAACAATGGCTTGGCTATGTTAATTTTTAAAAAAAATTAAAAAATTAAAAAAAAAACTAAAAGTCTTGCCATTGCTTTAGAAAAAGGCTTGCATAAAATAGTGGCTTTTTAGAGTGATTCAAAGAAAGTTGAAAAAAATGATCAAAGAGGGTATCAATAATAACTTTCCCAATAAAGCTTTGATTGAAGATTCTATATTTCTCCTGAATAGAGGAAGCCATTCCATACAACACATCAATGACCATATAATTTCAAAGCAGACCTGTTCTTAGATAATCAATGAACATTTCAAGTTCCCAGTAAAGCTCTAAATCAACTTGGGACATGGAACAAAAAGCAAAATAAGATTCTCCTGCAAATTAAATCTGGCGTCACATTAACATAGTAAAGTCCAACTAGCCTTCAAATTTAACCAGCAACCAAACACTCTTGAAAGTTACAGAACCAAAACATGGATAATCTTTTATTGAAGCATGTAAAATCCTTGCAGGTATACATAATAATGTCAGCTGTTTGGAATTTAGAATGCACTTCTTACAGAATCGCATGATTGACGATTTGATATAATTGCTATGCTTCGTGTGACAAGTTGGAAAGAAATGAATGATAGTTCCATTTTTTTTTATTTCTCATTTTACATAAAATGGATTTATCTGGACCAATACATGGCTTTTGCACTCCTACAACAAACTTCATTTTTCTTCCGATTCACGAAAGATACGCCAATGAGGGGAATAAGATTTTCAGGAGTAACTGACTTGTTCTAATGCTGGCATTGAATTTCCTGACAAGAAGGATTTGAAAAGAGTAAGGGCTTGTTTGGGTTTATGCAGGGGGACTTCATGACCTGCTCCCCTCACCGTAACAAACGTCAGCCCTTCATACTCCTGTGTCCACCCTCCCACCTGTTCAACACAACATTCAAGGATATATATATATATATTGCCATCGTAGGAATGTTAGATGGTTAATTGTTAGATTACTACAAAGGGTCAATGCTGCTCTATCGGCTCGAACCAAAAACTTCACCCTTGAAAATCAAGGGGATAGACCACTTGGAGTAAGCCAAGGTCTGATATACCTTAAACTTGACTGGGCAAGTTTTTTTCCTTCTCTTTTTTTTCTTGAAATTTTATACTAATCCAGGAAACAAACTATTTGACGCCAATTTTCTTCCTTTTCAAAAAAATAAGAGGGAAATTTTTTTTGTAGGAATTGTATTACCTGCCCGTCATCGTACCAAGCATGCCAAGGGGTAACAGTTGAAAGCCTGAGAGCATTTATGCTGTACCGGGTAGATGTAACCGGGATTACAGAATCTGTATCGCCACTGTTATAAAAAGAAAAGAATGAAAATAAGATTAATACTCTATAAACTTGCTTACAGCCACTGAAACAAATAAATTGTCCCTCTGAATGAGTCTTCACTATAGATGATACCCACAAGACAGCTCGATTTACTTTTTAGTTCTTTCAGTTCTTTCTTTCCTCACTCTTTTGTTACATGTCAAAGAGAATATGAATACCATTTTGCAACAGTTATTTTTGTACACCTTTGGAAACAGTCTCACGTACAGACGGCTAATCTCCATTTCATTAATCTATTTGCAGATTGAACAAATTGATGCTTTTTCATTTATTTGTAATTTCCGCATAGAAAAAGTGCAAACATCACATCTCAAGCAAGATGAGCATTTGCTACAATCCATACTATCATTTTTAAGGGCACTGTTGGAGACAAGTGTTTTATGTCTGCTGTATTTAATTATCGAGCAAATTTACAAGAGAGACAAGGACACAATCAACTATTCCTCTGTTTCTAGGATTGTGGCAGTCATCATTGTACTGTAGTTCAAGAAAAATACTGAAAACCTAGTATGTGCTGTGGATGCAAGGCTAATAGCCAAATTACCTCACCAACTATTTTCTCTTTAGTTTAGATAGTTATCCAGGATTTCATTAATGCTCTTCCACAAGCTTTTCTTTTATGTATGCTTGCTGCTCATCAATCCAAAGTCCTATCTCAAGTATGCCATGTTTTTGTTGAGAGTGAAGCAAAAACCCTGTTTTTGGGTTGACCGCTCGAGCGGTCTTTTCACCGCTCGAGCGGTGGTGTCTGCAGTTGAAAAAGCCGAGGGTGGTATAAGACCGCCCGATACACCACCTGATAGACCGCTCAAGCGGTCTATCTGAGGGCGCCTGTTTTGTTTTAAGCTGCTAGGGTTTACAGCAGTGGTTACTGAGTGTGTTTCTTTTCTTCTGTGATTTCTGAAGCTCTCTCCCTCTCAAGAACCTGTCTTCTCTTGTAATCCTCAGATTAATAATACGAGTGTGAGTCCGTGGATGTAGGCACCATTGCCGAACCATGTAAAATCTTGTGGTGTGCCATCTTTGGTTGTTTTTGTTCTCGTTCCTGTTTAGTGTTCGTTTGTGGCTTGTTTACGTTCTAAACCAACGGGACTTGTGGGTTGGATTAAGTGGTGTTTTAACTTGAAATCCACAACAGTTTTCTATGTATGCACACCCTTGCTGGATTGAGATTCTCTGTTCCAAAATATTCATATCCCTCAGTCCTAATGGACTGTAAACCATTGGATCATGTCTTGAGATTTTCAATGATCCAATGGCTTACGGTACATTGGGATAGAGGGATATTTCAGGACAAAGGATACCATCCCCCCTTGGATTACCCAAACTGCACCAATGACCTCCTATAGAGCACTAATGTCCTCTACTTAAAACACCTCAAGCGAATTAGCAAAGGTAAAATGATTAGACAATAAAAAAACAAAAAAATATAAAATAAAACACCAACAAAAACCATGCAACAAAATACTGGAGATTGATTTATGAACTGAAATTCTGGAGATTGATTTATTAACTAGCACTGGTGCTGATAACAGATTCAAACAGGTTTTGTGGCGCAACCTTGCTTCTATAACAGTAATTTAGTTGATGATCAAGAAAATATGAGTTAAACATTAGAATTAACAAAATGCGACTGCAAATAACAAGGGAAATCACCCACATATTTGTAAACTCATTAAAAGATGTGTTGAATATTGAAAAGCACCTGAATATCCAAATACGAAGTCCTGAATGGATAAGCTCGTGGTAGATGTTGAGAACCGAAATAGGGGAATCCTTCCAGTTAAGATTTACAACATCACTGCAAAATAAAAGAGAATCTTGTACTGAGTACTAGATAGAAATACAATACAAAATTACATACCATGCAATGGACACGGAATATGCAACTCGAATAGCAACTTCATTGCATAGTCAAAGTTCTATCAACATAATATATTTGTTAGGATCAAATAACATGCACACATCTCTACATGAGATCCAGGTCGATTGGGATGGCTACTGTATATGCAACACCACCAAGTTGTCCTCAAAACTGGTTCATTTGCAAACCTAAGTCGGTAATGAGATCAACAATTTACATCATCAAGAAGATCTACCTGCAGGTATCCCACTTAGATGGGGCGCTTCCGGGGTGAACATGAAGCGCCTTCTGAACCTCTGGTTGATTGAAGTACACAACTGAATGCTTCTCAGTGCATGGATCGTATGTCCGGCCAAAATGGCCAACCATCTATCAGATGAAATTATATTTCATTAAAAATGTCAAAAACTTCAGTTGCATTCAGAGAAATCTTCTACTGGGAAAAAAGAAAAAAAGAACACAGAATTTTAATGGAAGCTTAAGTTCATGTTGTGGAGAACAGAGAAAATGCATACAAGCTCAAGTTATTACACTCAAAATCATAAACCCTAAATTCACGATAAACATGTCAGACTTAATATCCAGTGATTGATGCAGTGGATTGAATCTTCAAATTATGACCACCATCAATTACTTGGATTCTGCACAGAGCTAAAAAAATTTATTCTGAAACTGAGAGAGAGAGAGAGAGAGAGCTTGTCAACTGGCTTGTCACAAGGCCAGTAAGTCTCATCTCCCACTAAACCTCTCCTCTCTTATTGATAAGGGACCTAAATTTAAAATATTAAGTGAAAGAATTGAACAAGCAACTTTGCTACCACTCTTATACTCCTTAATCCCCAAACTAACTACAATGCCATAAGAGGGGCAGATGGCATATTCCAAGAAGCTTAGACAAAGTAAAGTATGGTTAACAACTATTTTTTATCATTATTTTTGCTTCTATGTGTTTTAACCATTCTTTTTGCACACATTCTATACTCACCATGGTTCCATTGCAATAGAGCTAGGTTATGTAGTGTCAATGTGAGCATGTGTCATACTCAATGTCCAAGGACACAAGAATACGGCCGGAGGCAAATTTCTTTTTATTGTAAGGGAAAAAGCTATTTTCAAACCAATAAAAAGCATGTTATACAGCCCTATGCATAGTTTATGTCTGCATGTCCAACTAAACACCTTGTATGCATATCCCATATGGATACCCTTACCCAAGTATCAGAAGTCAGGTGGGGTGCTTTGCAATAAAGCTGCTTCCCAAAAATAAATTATACCTAGAAGTCTATCTCGTCACATAATAATAATTCTGTCTTGCAGGAACCAGCTGCTGAATAAAAAAAGGGAATGAAATAGGAAAACCACTAGAGAACCTGAAAGAAGCTTTTATAAACCACAGGTTTTGTAAGTTCATTCGAAATATAACACCCCAGTTTATGACTAGTTAATATTTATTACTTTTCGTAGAAGGAGAGAGAACTATCATTTAAAAATTCACGACACTGTTAAATAGATAATTCAAGTAGCAGACCATAAGGCAAGTTCAGGACTCTCACCAGGGAAGAAAAACATTTAGGCTATGAACTTGTACATAATAGAATTTCAGATCTTTCCTACTTGCTTTGTTCCATTAAAAACTAATGTTATTTCACGAATCCTCATTCCCTGACACCCAGAGAGATAGAGAAGTTACCTTCCTCCGGAACTAATAGACCAACGTATCGTACTTTCTCAACCAGGTCATTTTTGTAACCACCTATGGGAACATTTTGGAAAACTACAAAACTGACAGAACGACTGCAAACTCTGCCTCATGCCACCAAACACCTATCTGGCAAACTTTTATTAGAAACTTTTCGCCAAAAAAAATAAATAAAACTCATCTTAGTTTATAGCTTTTAGCTTATAGTTCAGCTAAAAGTTAGGAAAATTCAGCCAGGTGTACTTGTAACTTTTTGCATATACCTTATGGTTGTTTTAAATCATCAAACACAAATTCTACTACTTGAAACTATAACTTAACAACTTTAACAAATTTTTATAACTTTAGCTTTAAGTCATAATCACATATTTTTAACTATAATCTACAAGTTCATACTTTATTTAAGTCATAATCATATATTTTCAACTTTAATCTACAAGTCCATACTTTCAGCTACACCAAATACCCCCATATGAATTAATTTTGAAATAGTTGATGCCAAGAAGGGCTGTCCAAACTTTGTTTGAACCAACTAGCCTAATATAATGATTTTCCAAACACCCCAATATTATGTGAAAAAAATATCCATTCCCAATTTATAATAGGAGGAAATGTTCTACCAACTAAATTAATTGGTACGGTCAGTATGTCCATATACGTACACGCCATCTCTTCAATAGCTGACTTGATGAGCTAGAATTTGCAGTGCACGGAGGAGTGAAAATGCTATATGGATCAATATCTCCAAGTTCACTGCTAGCAATATCCATAGCCTTATCACACTGCTCTGAGGAGTGTATAAATGGCTGGAAGTCGCATAAAAGATTCAGCTGCTTGTATGTCTGGTCAGAAATCAAACCAGCTGACCACATAAACTCAAAAAGTCCCAAATGGTCATGATAATCATCTGTTAAAGCATTTCCAACCTGCATTACACATAAGTAATAGTTCTTTTAGTTGTATAAGGACAAACTAATGTAATTTTTTTCTGGAAACGTCCATACCATGTATCCCGTCAAATTTATTGTTTTCTCCTTTTTTGCTGAGTTGTACCACACAATGGCTTGGCTTAGCTGGGGAACATAGTGTCCTAAATTTGGAAAACAATTTAAATAAAAAAAAACAATGAGGATTAGTCATTTAAGCAGAAAATAAATACAAGACATATATGACGATTTATAACATTAAACAAAAATATAGAATTTTTTTTATGTAGGAAACAAACACATGCAAACAAACAAAAGAGAAAGTAAGGGAAGAAAAGAAAATCTTTGCGACATTTTTCTTCTATTTTCACAAGTTGAAATCTCTCCCAAAAGTAGACTAGACATTGAGACCCATCTTATACTTTATCATCAGAATATACTTTTATTCAAATGTCCCTGCTGTCTTCATTATCTTTTACTTCATCATTTGAATATCTTTTTCTCTCTTGTTGTTTTCCTTCCATTTTCTATTCTTGTTATTTATGTGCCTATAATTTAACAAAAATAAGTAATGCGGTACAAGAACCCAAATGCATTGAATTATGACCCAACTACAGATGATGCCTGCAGAGGCCTCATCTCAAAGACTTTAATTGTTTACAATGTATTAATAAGAATCTACCTGCATAACTCTCTCCGGTGATATAAAAGTCCCTTCCTTTATATTGGGGAAAACGCTCAAACCACTTCAATAAAAATTCCAGTGAGTCCAAAGCTGCAATGCAACAGACAAGAAGTAAATGTTCAGAGGCATACCACCAACATTATATGTGTAGAAGCAGGAGTATGCCCTACAAAAAGGCTAAAGTACTACCTGTCCTTATATCTCCATTGTTCAGCAAATCAGATGAAGTGTTCGAATACGAAAAACCAACTCCAACAGGGGAATCAAGAAATAGTATATTGGCAACTGCAAAATGGTAAAGTAATTAGACACTGGTGTTCCTAAATATTGTAAGACAAGTATCAAACAATTTTATTCCATTGAAAGAACTAAAGCAAATTATCTTTAAACCATACTTCATGCATTTCATCTACAAAGAAAAGCTTACTTTCTGAGACGAATTTCTCAAGGTAATTTCTGCAACCTACTTAGGTAACACACACACAAAAAAAATGAAAGACACAAGTAGGATGTAGAAAGTAGAATCCTAAGGAGAATAACAAAATAGAAAAACAAGAATGCAACGTTGACAAACAAAATGCCTAATGAAATGTAGAAATACATGTCAATGCATCTCCACATAACTAGAGCCGGATACTAATTTGCTTTGTATTATTCTTGGCTAAAACAATAAGATGTAGATGTAGATATTAACTATGATACTCTATCCCACATCAGTGGAAAATAGAAATTGTATTTGGTATATAAAAAAACTCGTGAGCTACTACTAATAATTTGGACTTAAACTTTTGAGCAGCATTGCAAGTCTATTTAATTATTCAAGTTATTTGGTTAGTAGTCTAATTAGGTCGTTATAAATAGTATCAGAGCCAACTATGGTCCCGTGCGAGCTCCATGGTGGTACATATAGAAGAGTAGATGCTCCGAAAAGGAGTAAAAGCCCTGAGATTGTATACCTTGTACACGCTAATGGGCTACTGCTTTGTATCCGCTAATGAGCTGCTATCTACATCCTAGCCAAAGAAAAAGAAACTAGGCCATGCATCATTAAGTGAGGAATATTGTGATATCCCATCCCACATCGGTAGAAGATAGAATTATGTCTGCTTTATAAAGAAACTTGTGGGTTACACCTAATAACTTGGGTTTAAACATTTTGGGCCGCATTGTTAGGTTCTTATCCAAGTTATTAAGCCAATGGCCTCCATTGGTTGTTACAATAACATTGGACGCAAAATACGATTTGAGGATTGGATTTGCAGTTGATAGCGATGTTCATGAGAATTAGCTGGAAATGACCTAGATGACGAGATTCACTATTCTAAGTGCTTTTGGGGGAAAATTTGAAATTATTAGATATCCTTTAGCTGCACTAATCTGATGCTGTTACCATCTTACTGCTCACCATATGCATGTACCACTCCACAGGCTCGTGAAACATAAGAGCACAGAAAATAGTCACTGCTTTTGCAGCTGTTGTACACACACACACACACACATATATATATATATGCAACACACGTATAGATACATATATACACACACACACACACACTAGCATGCACTATACGTGTGCAATCCTTAAATTCTTGCAAGAGAAGTGCTGAATAAAAAAATAATTTAAATCAAATAAAATACTTAAAATTAGAGTTGTGGAAGAGGGGAGGGAAAGAGAGTGTGGAAATTTTGAGAAAATTAGAAAAAGATAAAAAACTGAGAGGGAGTGCAAATATTTAAAAAGAATTTAAATTGTGGAAGTTACAATATCTTATATTGGTTTAAAAGTGTAAGTCGGCTTGTTCATACCAAGGGAGGTGTTTGTTTTATATTTTAGTGTATATAAGAGCATATACCTTGATTCCAAGCGTAAGGGTTCAAGTAAAGAGTTTTCCCATCTTCCTCAATGTGAAAAGGTCCGATTTCCTCAGCCATTCCATAAGCAATTGATGAACATCCAGGCCCTAAAGAGACAGCTATCAGGTGTGAGATAATGATATCAACTCCAGTGGCAAGCCGAAAAATACTATCAATCTTAAATGTCAAAGAGAAATAAAAGCAATAGAAATACAATTTAGGAAATTCTGATCAAAATAATTCATCCATTTGATCAGCAAAGATACGATGATACCAAACTAAGATGTTATGTACACACGACTTGTATATAAGCTAATGGATATGCACCCCTGCATCCAAACATGCATTCCACATACTGACAATTATGTATTGGGAATAATCATTTGCACATATACTCAAATACATGTAGGCACACATACTAATCCAAATACATGTATGAAAATAAACTCCCATGCAAATGAATATATAGGGCATTTGTTAAAAATTATTTCTTAGCTTTTAACTCGTAGTTTAGTAAACCGTTTAGAAAATCAACTAATACAAATTCTGAAGACTATAAGTTAATTTCCAGTTATAAAACAAGCATCTGTAACTTTTGCTTGAAGACATAATCACATATTTTCAATCATAATCCATAAGTTCATAGCTTATTGTGCAACACCATCTTCTTCAAATTATTGTGCAGTAAGGTAGGGAGTAAATGTAAATGATAACTTTTCCTCATATCACAACAAGACAAAAGTAAAAAGACAGTACAACTAAAAATCAAAACATCAAGATAGACCACCCAATGTAGAAATCACCCACAACCACAAAGAAAATTCTCAAGAGCCAAAAAGGGTATTCTTCTAATTTGAGAAAGATTTCATTTACCTCCATTGAGCCAAAGAACCAGAGGTTTGGAAGAAGGGTCATCAAAAGCCTCGACGAACCAATAGAACAGAGCCCTCCCAGACTCTTCATTGACCGTGACATACCCAGAGTATTGTGAGAAGCTCACGTTGAAGGCTTGGCCAGGAAGGTCTAAAATTCTATCCAACTGTTGTTGGGCAGGTGGGTCTGCAGAAAAACTTCCTGAGCAGAGGTTGGCGATGAAAATAAATGTACCAAACACAAAACCCCATTTCAGATTTGACATCTTTTTAGGGGGTTTTGAAGGAAACAAATGGGTGAGGTTATGAGGATAGATTTGGGTTGGGCAGAGGAAGATAAGGAGATGGAGCTATATATATAGATGTATGTAATGGGGCATGGATTGAAGGGTGTTGGAAGGGGAAGATGGTTGGGTCAATGATTGTCTCAACAAATCGTTTGGATAACTAGTTACTTGTTTATTTTATTTTATTTTTATTTTTAATAAATAATTTTCATTTTTTTAATCAGCTTATTGTAAAAGATTTTTAATTATTTTGGTCGAAATAAATTAAAAAAATAAAATATCATGATTAAAATATACAAAAAAAGTTTAAAAAGAAAAAAGTAAACTAAATAAGTTAATAAGTTGAATTATATATTGTTTGTTTTTTATATTTAGTGATTTCTTTAATTTTTGATTAATTATTTTTATTTTTAAAATGTCACATTTAAACGATCGGAAAAGGCAAAAAATTTAATTAAATAATAAATAAAATAAAATAAAAAACTAGGTTCTAACAATTTATAACCCAAACGCTATTGTGCCCATGCTTTGTGGGTTCGAAAAATTAACGTTAAGTTCTTAAAGTAGTGTCAATTTTCTAATTAATTCACTATAAAAAAATTTTAACGTGCGAGATCTAATTGGACCATAGAACCGATAAATTTATTTGTGCATTTTCAAAATATTTATAAAACACACAGATAAATTTATCTGTCTTATATAAATAAGCATACAGATAAATTTATCTGTATAAAGAATATTGTACCTTTTCAAAACACATATAAAATACATAAATAAATTTATCTGCATAAAGAATACTGTGCCTTTTCAAAACACATATAAAGCATACAGATAATAAGCACACAGATAAATTTATATATCTTACATAAATAAGTAGACAGATAAATCTTGCATAAATAAGTATACAGATAAATTTATCTATATAAAGAATACTGTGTCTT
>JAULJZ010000001.1:918650-961893 GCA_032270985.1 Heliamphora pulchella | reverse complement strand
CAGTCGACTGAACTCCCAACTCCAATCGACTGAAAACCTATTGGAAAAGCATAAACCCAGGTCAGTCGACTGGACGTCTCAACCCAGTCGACTGAAACCCCAAACACACGATCTAGTCGACTGATGCATCTAGTTCAGTCGACTGACCCACGGCAGAAAACAATTCTAAGCTACTGGAACAACCTTCTCGAACCAGAAATCGAAGTTACCAAACTCCCTTCCGACGCCCTTGGACATATACAAGCCCAAGACTACCACAAAACCTCGAAAGAAACACTCACAACCTGATTTCATCCAACCAAAAACGGTTTTAAACAAAAAACCCGACTTTTTGAAACATAAACGGTTTTTCATGCATTTTTAATGGTAAAAATGCACACGATTACACGTAGCACCTTTATAAGACATAAGAGTCTAGGATCCTATCTTGATGAGTGAAAAACTCGACGCCTCAATCTACGTGCAAAATTGAATTTCGCCGGAATAAAATTCCGTCCAGATGAATGCGTAGCCCACTGCGATGATACTAAGGATCTGCTGTTGGATCGTCGAAAATCGAACTCCGGGCCCCCGAGAAGTTAGAAGGAAAAGAGAAAAAGAGAAAACTCAGCTGAGAAATTTTGAAAATGTCTTTTAAAAATATCTAACGCGAGATATTTATAGTCCACGAAAATATCTTTTTTTTTAATATAAAATTCGCACAACGCACAACGGTTTTGGGAACTAACTTTACATGCATATCTAAAGCCGAAAATGCATAAAAACGCATATGAACATGCTGTGACGAAAACGATAAACACGCGTTGAAAAATACCGGAAAAGAAAACGTGTCAGGGTCTCACAACTCTACTCCCGTTAAAAGAATTTTGTCCCCGAAATTCAATACAAGGTCAAAAAGAAAGCAAGCAGTCGATCACAATCGACACAAGCATGAGAGATGGTTAGCCGAACTATTCCTAGGATATAGTCAAACAAGTCAGGCATCCTAAACAACGGTTAACTATCTCAAAGACACAGGATCTATAACTCACCCCAACCTCACATCCTCACCAACCGCTGTCTCAACACAGCACGCCACCCACGGAGTCTATCACCAACCCCATAACAGCTAAAAAGAAGAAACATGATGCTCCCGTGTTGATGAGAACACTGGCCCAATGTCTTCGTACTCAGAAAGTACCTCTGCTCACTGAAGATCATCAGGCACAACTAGTGCCTTGGAGGAACTAGGAGCTGTGAGTACATATGCTCTACCCTGCGTCATCCTGGTTTGTCCGCCATAGCCCGGCACTGTCGGTTGCTATACCGACTGAATTGATGTACCCCCATCTGCAACCCGGGAAGTCTGAACTGCGGGATGCTGCTGTCGATCCTGTACTGAAGAACTCACTGGTGTGCCTGCTTTGCCCGGTACACTGCCTCCCAGAGCAATTACTGCGAATATGTCCCGGCTGGTCACATCCATAACAAATCTGTAGCTCCCTCTCCTGTGACTGAATCCATGAACCCTGGGACTGCCTCGGATGCGGGCAATCCACCGCACGATGCCCCGGCTGCCTACAATGATAGCAAATCAACTCTCTCTGCTCTGGCCTCCCAGATGAAGCCACTGATGGTGCTTGTGCAGAGAACTGTTGTAGCAACCCGGATGGATGAAAACTAAGGACAAAGGACTTCTGCCTCTTGCCAGAACGCTCACGATTACACGTAAAAACGCTCACGATTACACGTAAAAACGCACACGATTACACGTAAAAACGCACACGGGTTTTCATGCATTTTTAAACGGTAAAAACGCATACGATTACACGTAGCACCCTTATAAGACATGAGAGTCTAGGATCCTACCTTGATGAGTGAAAAACTTGATGCCTCGATCTACGTGCAAAACCAAACTTTGCCAGAATGAAATTTCGTCTGGATGAATGCTTAGCCCACCGCGAGGATACTAACGATCTTCTGTTGGATCGTCGAAAATCGAGCCCCGGGTCCCTGAGAAGTTAGAGAAAAGGCAGAGAGAAAAAGAGAAAACTTAGTTGAGAAATTTTGAAAATATCTTTTGAAAATATCTAACGCGAGATATTTATAGGCTACGAAAATATCTTCTTTTTTTTTTTTGAAATTCGCACAACGCCCAACGACCTCGGGAACCATCCCCATATGCATATCTAAACCCAAACATGCATAAAAATGCATATGAACATGCTGTAACGAAAACGGTAAATACGCATCGAAAAACTCCGAAAAAAACGGGTCAGGGTCTCACATTTTGAGTGAGATAAGTGATAACCTGTGGGAAAAGAAGCAACTTCTATATTAAGAAAGTATCGCAAAGGACCCAAATCTTTTATCTTAAAAGCACGAAACAAATGCTGTTTCACTTCAGAGATAGCAGCAGAATCAAAACCAATGATAATTATGTCATCCATATATAATAACAAAATAGCTATCTCAGCTGTAGTGTGGCGGAAAAAAAAAGCAGAATCATGAGGACCAGGAGGGAAAACCAATCTGGGTAACAGTTGACTGAAAGCGTTCATACCAGGCACGAGGGGATTGCTTTAAACCATAAAGGGCATAACGAAGAAGACAGGCAGAACCAGGAAGATGCGGAAGTCCTGGAGGAGTACGCATATAAATTTCCTCATTAAGATGCTCATTAAGAAAAACATTCTTGACATCCAACTAAAAGAGAGGCCACTGACGAATCGCAGCAAGAGAAATCAAAGTACGAACTACGGTAATTTTGGCCACAGGTGTAAATGTTTCCTCGTAATCAATTCCATACTCTTGAGAAAAATCCTTGGCAACTAATCGAGCCTTATAACACTCCAGAGAACGATCAGAATGAGTTTTAACTTTGTAGACCCATTTACATCCAATAAGATTTTTACCTGCAGGCAATGGGAACCAAATCCCAAGTACAAGTCTTCTGAAGAGCAGTTAATTCTTCTTGCTTTGCATTGACCTAGTGGGGATCGATACATGCTTCTTTATATGATCGAAGCTCAAAATAAGTATGAATAGCAGATAAGAAAGCACGATAAGAAGAGAAAAAGAAAGTGTTAGAAAAATCAAATCTTACTGACTGAGTACGTTCACGCAAAAGATAGCACCTTTCAGGAGGAATAGGGTCTATGGAAATAGAGGGATCTGAGTCGGATCTAGTGGATACGAGTTGAGGGGGAGGAGGATGCCTGCGAGAATAAACTAACAAGGGAGATGTAGCTGGAGAACAAGATGTAGAAGAGAATTCAGAGACATTAAGAGTTTGTGTAAATTCCTTGGAAGGCACATCAAGCGGAAAAGGATCAATATGAATTAAATCCTCTTTGGGAACAGAGGCAATCTTGAAAGGAAGAGTAAAGTAGGAAAGTCACTCAAGAAATACAACATGTCGAGATAAAGGTGTTTAGATGCAAGATCATAATAGTGATATCCTTTTTGTTGAATACTATTGCCAAAAAATACACAGAGAGCTGAGCGAGCAGTAAGTTTAGTGCGCTCTTGTTTGGGAAGAAGGACAAAACAAATACAACCAAAGACACGCAACAACGAGTAGTTGAGAGTATGGCCAAACAACTTTTCATAAGGGAAGATACCAGAAAGAAGAGGTGTTGGCATACGATTAAGAAGATACACTGCGATAAGTACTGTTTCTCCCAAAAAACTAGCAGGAGCAGAGAAATAGAGAAGAAGGGAGCAAGCTGTGTCGATGATGTGCCTATGTTTTCTTTTAGCTCTACCATTTTGTGCGGGAGTATCAGAACAAGTAGATTGATGAATAGTTTTGGATGCAACTAAAAAGTCTGTGAATTCAGTGAGGAAGTACTCACCACCCAAATCAGAACGAAGTGTCTTTCTATCGGTAGAAAATCGAGTGTGAACCATAGAATGAAATGTGCAGTAAATGCGAAAAAAATCAGATTTGTGAGACATGAGATATACCCAACAAAAACGATTATAAGCATCAATAAAGGAAACATTGTACACCGATCCTCATTTAGTTTGTAATGGGAGAAGGACCTCACACATCTGTATGAACAAGAGATAAATGAGGTGTAGAAAGGGAAGTGCTGTTGCTAAAAGGTAAAGCTGGCATTT
Organism: Heliamphora pulchella; assembly: GCA_032270985.1. Taxonomy (NCBI): domain Eukaryota; kingdom Viridiplantae; phylum Streptophyta; class Magnoliopsida; order Ericales; family Sarraceniaceae; genus Heliamphora; species Heliamphora pulchella. The sequence continues at coordinate 957,789 of JAULJZ010000001.1, read as the reverse complement.
TTGCAAATTTACAACCACTACGCTCAGAAATATCACAAGCAGACACGTTACCCAAGTGACTAGACTGAACTAACTGTTTTAAGCGGTCACTAGACAAATGACCTAACCTCGAATGCTAAAGATAAAAATGGAAAGCGTGTTGATCTAGGCAAAAAGAAGATAGAGCTGTGGAGGAAGAGTCCAGAGGAATATGAAAATTTTCCAACACATATAAATCACCAGTTCGACGTCCAATCCCAACTTGCATCTTAGACTTCTAATCCCGAACAACACAACCAGAAGAAGAAAACAAAACATCAAAACGAGAATCAGAAAGCTAACTAATGGAGTGCAAACTGATAGACAATTGTGGCACATAAAATACATTAGGAATAGATAAGGAAGAAGATGAGGAAGAGACAATCGAACCGATAGAGACAACTTGCATGGAAGCACCATTAGCAGTCGAAATAGTGATTGGAGAAGAGAGAGGAATACAACGACTGAGACGTAATAAATCAGGTGTCATATAATGAGAGGAGCCAGAATCAAATATTCAAGTAGCAGCTGAAATACCTGTGAAACAAGAACCATGCAAACCTGAAGAAATAGTGGCCATAATAGGCGCATGAGATGGGGCCCCAAAGGAATTCTACATAATCAGAAAATGCTCAAGAAGAAGGAGCACTTGGGAGATCTTGCAGGTCTGAATCAAAACTTTGTGGATCAAATAAATGTACCCCAAAACATCAATGCTTGTTTCAAAATCTTGTCAAGACTATCGGACAGTTACTAACAATAACACTATCAAATAGTAACCAAACAAAATAACCAAGCACAAATAACCAAGTGCTGAAGTATATATAGTAAGAGAAACCAAGCAAAAATCAGCTGAAATAGGAGACTCGATGCACAAAACTGTTGAAAAGTTAAAGAACCAAAGGAAACAAAACTCCGGTGAGGCTGTCGGAGCATTGGCGAGGGAAAACAAAGCTCTGGCGAGGGCTTGACGGGGCTGTCAGGGTCAGGCGAAGTCGGTTGTTGTCGTCAGAGTTAGGGTTCAAGCACACACAGGTCAGGTCGGGTTGCGTAAGGCCCTGATCTGGTTACTAAGACTCCGGCGAGGTTAACGGAGGTCACCGATGTGCTGAAAGAGGTTGCTAGAGGTTAACGAGGCAAAAAACTACCATGATCGGCGTTGTGGGTTGCGACGGTTTGGACGAATGCTGGCAAAGGTTGATGATTTGGTCGGCGTAGAGGTTCGAGGGTTTGGACGAATGCTCGCGAAGGGCATGAACCAAAGAGAAGTGGATTTGCAGAGGTTCGGTGGAGGTCAGGAGCCTCGTCGGTGGTCGATGAGGGTCAAGGAGGCATTGCTGGTGGTCACCGATCGTTACTGGTGGTTGCTGATGGGAGAAGGGGTCTGCGAACTAGGGTTTCGACGGTGGCTAGGGTTTGCGAACAGTAAGAAGATCACCGGAGCTTGGTTGGTGGTGCGTCAGAAGTTGATGGCGATGCTAGGGTTCCGGTGATGCTACGATTCCGAAGGTGGCTCTGATACCACGATAGAAAAGAGAACCAAGAAAACTAATATATTATTCCATTAACTAAAGAAGAAGCTTAAAACATAAAGCACAAGTTACAAAGTATAAGTATAAATAGGACAAGCTAAAAACCCTAATTAGTCTTAAAAGACTCAACTACCCTCTAATTAACAAATGATTAACAAAATAACCAAACTAACAAATATACTTTCACATGAGGTTTCCCATCGTTTGTGATCTAACTCACAGTTTATTGGTACTCTAAAATGTCTTCTAGACTTTATTTTTAGCATAATAAAGGGTTGTTTTAAATATCGGCTGTTATGTATCCTATCGACTAATGGTGTCAGGATTTTAGGCCTCTGATACCGATATTTATCAATGTATTGGCCGATACTGTTCGATATTAAACGATACATGGCCATATCAGCGATACCGATATGTTTTCCGATACCGCGATTTAGAACCCTTGCTTAATGGGTTGAGGTCTCTGAATATTTTTCATCTACGATTTAGAGGTGGATGTTCATGAATAACTTTGTGCTTGAAGATGATCTGATGTAGGAGCCCAAAGGAGACTGCCCTACTATCAAATATAGGTGGGATAGGGAGTTAATGCATAAAATTTACATTGGGTATGGATTTAAGTTGAAGTTTAGGATGTATTTGCAATGCTGGCAGAAAAATCTGGACAGCAAAGAAAATACAATGGTTTAAGCTCAACGATGGGTACGTTAGGGTTAGGGTTTTGGCCATTGGTCTTTTTTTTCATTTTGTTCTCTGGTGGACTTCTCGTCCCATCTCTTATTGTACTAATCTATTTGAATTAGTGCATATTCTTGTTGATGATTAAAAAAGGTTAGGTTAGGGTTTCGAGCTCATGGAATTAGACCACTTTTAGTACACATGAAATTTCCGGTATTTGTTTGGATCAACGTTTGTGGTAATTGGAATTCCATTGGAATGCCTATTCCCTCAATTTGTTGGGACAGGTATTCCATTCCATAAGATTGGGAATGGTTATTCCATTCCCACATGATTTTTTTCTTACAAAGAAAAACAATACAGATAAAAAAAGAAACAATACAAAAAAACGAAATAAAGAAGTTTCAAATCTCTCTCTCTCTCTCTCTCGATTCTATCATACTCTCAATAGCATATTCATATAAATGTTTTATGCATAATTGCTATGGCACATCTCCTTCTTTGATCTGTAATCTTGCCAGCTAGCATCACTCTGAGGACTCATCTCCCGGCCATTGCCACACTGGTGGCCTGTTGGCAGTTGTCATCGCACCAATGACCTATCTTGTTGGCAGACTAGAATTGATCTTGTTGTCACTACAAATCCCATCTTTCTGGCAGACTAGAATTGATCTTGTTGTAGATCCCACCTCACCATCAATCATCACTGCTGCTTCTCATGCTGGCCACCACAAGTGCCCATTGTCAACCACTCTTGCCTCCCCCTACCCTTGGCCATGATTGCGTTATGCTTCTATCACAAGTCTCATCACCGATGATCATAAGCACCCTGCCACTGACCGCCATAGCCACCTTGTCTTAAGCTTTAACCATCGCAAGAATCTCCAATCACTCCCAAACCAATGTTGCAGAAACCTTGATACCATAGTGATTACATTTTCATATTCTGAAATATCCTACTCTTTACAGAAATCCCCTGATTATTTAATATCTGTTTTCCCCTGAATGAAATGGTATTAGAACCATTTGGGTTGATTCAAAACTGGCTGAGAATAGCTTCCCATCACGTGACACCAATTGTAGGATGTATTGGCCCATTCATGGGGCCTCCATGGCTATTCCTTTCCCCTCCTTCACAGCACAGACTCGAGGAAGCTGATCCAGGTTACTTTTTTTCATTATTCGTGATACCATGTCTTACTGTGATCAAGCTAGCTGAGAATGAGCTTGTTCAGAAGTGCTGAGCAGAGGTTGAGTGAGGTTAACCGAAGGTTGCACGGTCCAAGCAGAGCCTGTACACCCTGCAGTCTTTGCTGCCAAGCTGAGTAAGCTTACCTAACAGTTCAGCAGTGCTGACTGAGGTTGAGTGAGGTTAATCGAAGGTTGCGCAAGTCCAAGCAGAGCCTGAAAATCCTGCAGTCTTTGCTGCCAAGCTGAGTAAGCTTACCTAAGCTGTTAAATCTCTGCAGGGCTTTTTCCAATGTCCACATGGGTGAGCACTTGTAAAGGAACTCATCTGATGTTTTTTCCTCAACATTCGGATGCTATCATCCTTTATAAAAAGTTAAGTTCTGCTTTAAATCTCCAAAGTCATTCACGAGGAAGTCTTAATAGTGTAGGGAAAACATCCGGGCCATTTTTATTTTTTATTGCTTTAGCATACCTGTATGTATTGCAAACACGGTATTCTTTTCTCCTTTCTCTCTTTAAAATGATCTGAATCTTGTGTGTACATTTTTAAAAGGTTTTGTACTTGAATTGTTGCTCAAGTTTCCTCCATTTGATATATTAACAGCTTGTTTTGGTTTTCTTTCATTTTGAGGATTCAGGAACTGCTGAAGCTACTTGAATATAAGAAAATGTTTGTAATGCTTTAAGATCATTCTAAAAGGTGTTTTGACAGACACTGAATTTTTTGGGCATGCCCTATTGAGAAGGGTAGAAGAGTCTGGATGTCACTTGTGAATATATCAGCACTGCTAGTCAATGTTTCCTATGTTGTGTTTGCATATGTTTTTGCTTTGATGTCTTTTAATGGTCTTGTAATTGGGAAATGCTCTCTATTGTCTATGTAATTCACCAAACTATTATTCATATTCGTGCAGCAAAGACGTAAATACTGTGAAGAAACTTATAGCTGACTGTCTGACCAGTCAATTGTCCTCTTCCCTCCGTCCTCATGATGCAGTTTCAGCCTTGGGTCCTATGTATGATGGCCACGATAAAAACTATCTTCCTAAGATGCAGGCTTGTGACCGTGCAATTTCCAATTTGCTTGATTTCTGCAAGGATAAGAAGAATGAAATGAACATCTTTGTGCATGATTACATGCAAAAGATAGCATATATTCAATATACCATCAAAGATGTACGCAGTAAGTTTTCTGTTTTCACAGAGGCAATGAACCGTCAGAATGATCAATTTGAATACTTGAAGGTAGTTCATGGGATTGGCCCCGCCTACAGGGCATGCCTTGCAGAAGTTGTGAGAAGAAAGGCTTCAATGAAGCTCTACATGGGAGTGGCTGGACAATTAGCTGAAAAGCTTGCAACAAAGAGGGAGGCTGAGGTCAGGAGACGGGAGGAGTTTCTAAAAATACATAGTTCATTTATACCTAGGGATATTTTAGCCTCCATGGGATTGAATGATACTCCTAACCAGTGTGATGTCAATATAACTCCTTTTGACACTAATTTAGTGGACATTGACATATCAGATTTAGACCATTACGCTCCTGAACATTTGTTGGGACTATCATCAAAGAGCGAGAAGCACGTTAGTTTAAAGGGTTCATTTTCCATGTCTAACACTAGTTCTCATTCAGCTGAAGTTGAAGACAGTGCTGTTGGCTCCTCTGAGAAATATGCGATGGAGGAGCTCCTCGAGGGTTCTGTGTTGGTTGAGATAGCTGGAACTAGCAAGTTGGAAGTTGAGAATGCAAAACTGAAAGCCGAACTAGCTTCTGCAATAGCGATCATTTGTTCCTTCAGCCCTGAAGTTGAATATGAATCACTTGATGACAATAAAGTGGATAGTTTGTTGAAAAAGGCAGCCGTAAAGACAGCTGAAGCCTTGCATCTGAAGGATGCGTACGGGAAACACCTCCAATCTATGCTAAAGGTTAAACAAATGCAGTGCGAGTCATACGAGAAAAGGATTCAAGAATTAGAGCAGAGATTGTCTGATCGGTATTTACTAGGACATAGGCTTCCAGTTGATAAAACAGTGTCGAATTTTTCCCTTTCAACTGTGAATGCTGGTGATAGCAAATCAGAGATCTCAGGTGATGCAGAAACCCACATGCCATGTGTATCCAGTGAACCCATGGACGAGGTTTCTTGTGCCTCTAATTCTTTGCATGTCAAATATGGGACTTTACCAAAGCAATCAGGAAAATGTTCTGAAGGATTGGATGAGAATATGACAGATTCTTCAATGCTGAATCCTCAACTAGATTCATCAATGCTGGAACCACCTCGCGATGAGTTACAGGCTAATGACAAAGACGGGAAAGATACTATTGCTGTAGATGTGGGAATGGCACTGACAACTAGTTGCACTGCTGAGAGCACGTCTCAGCCCCTAAATAATTTACCTTCTGAAACGCCGACTGAACAGGGTTTAGAGTCTAAAACTAGCTGTGATCTTGTGCTGGAATTACAGAATGCACTTGCAGACAATTCAAATCAACTGAGTGATGCAGAAACCAAGCTGAAAGATTTAGTGGAGGAGGCTGCCAAGCTTGAGAGGGAGTTGGAGATCAGTCGGAAGCTACTGGATGAATCTCAGGTAGGTTGAATTGTAAATTCTATCTCATCACTTTCACGTCTCTGAAAAGTTGTATAACAATTAATTGAGTCTTGATTTGAGAACTTTTAGTTTCTTTTTGTTTCGTGACACACTAAAAAATAATGGATGCGTTAAATTCCTTTACATGATGTTAACAGTTGAAAAAGGATTTAACACAAATGAAATGAAGGGGCGGAAGAATTACTTTGTACTATCACACCTTCTATTGCTCCAAAAATACAATTTACAATGCTTTTCTATTCAAATGTGAGCTGGCTGTATTTACTTCTTATTTACTGCAATACACCCCCCACTTTTAAACCTAGAAAAAGTAGTGAGACTTGACATTGGATAGCTCTGTCATCATTTATATTGATGATAAGATCATAGAATATTTGAGTTTCTGGGAGCATCGCTATTGTTGGCTCTCTTAAGTGGCTAAATGCCCGGGAGATGCATGGTGTTCCATATATTCAAACAGAACGCAACATTTTGACATGGCTCTGTTTCAATTGCGCTGAATTATACATGGTTACTCCTACCTAGTTGCTTATTTAAACAGCGTAATAGATCGGGTTGCAAACTCAGCTTGCTAACTGTTATTGGTCAGGGCTGGGCAATCCTATTACCGTGGTGGTTATGCTTTGTGGGTGTAGGGGTAGCTGTTTTTTCCTCTGTAACTGAGATTTTAAGAATTGATGATGTGGAATCACTGACATTTCAATTTTCAGCATTTAATAGGGTTAGCAGATTTCTTCTGCACATGCACACCTGTAATGAGGTTCAGTTGGCATAGATGTAAACAAGTAAATCCTGGTTGAAAATGACCACTTGGATTGGCAATCCTTTCAATAGTCAGATTGTGTATTCACTTCAATGCTTATTTCATGCGGCAGCTATTAACTTGATATTCATTTTACAGATGAATTGTGCTCACTTAGAGAATTGTCTGCATGAGGCAAGAGAGGAAGCCCAAACTCATCTCTGTGCAGCTGATCGAAGGGCCTCAGAGTATAATGCATTGCGGGCCTCTGCTGTAAAGATGCGTAGCCTTTTTGAAAGACTAAGGAGCTGTGTTTCTTCAGGCGGGGTGGCTGGATTTGCTGAGTCCTTGCGTGCTCTAGCTCAATCTTTGGCCAAGTAAGAAGCCAGAATTTGTTTTTAGCAGTTTTTTTTTTCCATTTCCCCCTAATATTTACCTCTCCTAAGTAATCAGTAAATATCAACTAGCCTCACAGTTTTAGCATAATTACATGGACCTTCCTTCTAGTAAATAGAAGTTACCTAACAACTGTTTGGTGCACCTTCAAGAATACTTGTTTGACTGTATTACATACCCTTCCCAAGTGTTGTGTTTCACAAGTGTTGTTTGTTTGACATCAAATACTTGATGTATTTAGAATAGTTATTAATATATGATCTTTTTCTATACAAATGTACATGTACAATGTGCCAGAGTGGTTTCCTCTTATATGCATATGAGCCTTTGAGAGGGTGTCAGGGCTACTAGAGGATAAACAAACTAGTAAGGAGCTTAAGAGAACCATTAAAGAAGTTGAAGTTGGAAATTTATGACGATCTTTATACTAAATTAGCCAGTAAAGAGGATAAAATAACATTTATTAACTTGTTAAGTTGAGAAAAGGAAGAACAATTGACTTCATTCAAGTTAAGTGTGTAAAAAATGAGGATTCGTGGGTGTTGGTAAAGGATAAGGATATTAAGGAAATGCATTTTGGGACACTATTAAATGAAAATAGATTTATAAAGCTTAGGAGGAGATGGACATAGTAGTCTTGGTGAAACTAAAGAATACAAGTCTTATCGTATAATAAGAACAATTTGAGTTAAAAATTGTATTGAAGATGATGAAATAGGTAATAGGTCAGATGGTATTCTCGTTGATGTGTGGAAATGTTTAGGTGAGGTGGGGGTTCTTGGTTAACAAAGTTATTTATTAAGATTATAAAGAATAGGTAAATGTTTGAAGAGTGGAGGAAAGTTTTTTTAGCACTTGTATATACAAAAAAAAGGTTATACATAAAATTACAACAACATAGGTATTGAGTTGATGAGTCTCACAATAAAATTGTGAAAGACACTAAATGGGCATTGCTTAAGAATGATAACAACGATGTCGGACAATTAATTTGGTATAGATTTATACCTCTTAGATCAACTATGAAGCAATATACTAGATTAACAAAAAAGTACAAAGAGAAAAATAGAGGTTTTGATATGATTTTATGAAGCAATATACTCACTAATTAGATTAATAAAAAGTACACAGAGTATAAAGAGGAAAAAAAAAGATCTTCATATGATATTTATAAACTAAAAAAAAACATATGATGAAGTGCTTAGAGATATGATATGACGAGTGTTGGAGAAAAATGAACTTCTAAAGGATTATATTGATAGGATAAATGACATGCATGATTGGTGGTGATGACAATTAAATTACCTATAGGAGAAATAAGTGACTTTTCAATCACTACAAGATTAGGCTAGGGGTTAGCTTCGGTCCTTGTCTTTTACTTAGTTATATATTGCTACGTCACCAATTTTTTCAAAAACTTAAGTTATTATGAAATGGGCCCAACAATATATATCAAGTTATCCAACACTCCCTCCTCATGTGCGACCCTAGTACGTGGAGAGACGAACAAACTGAACAGGTGCACCAACACACAGAGTGCACATTAACAAATATAATAGATAAATACATCACGAGATTTAAACCCAAGACCTTACGGAACTAGAGCTTTAATACCATGTTAAGTCACCAATTGTCTCAAAAGCTCAAACTGTTAGGAAATGGGTCCAATAATGTATATCAAACTATCCAATATAAATGAATTAACTAGATATATTCATTATAATATTTTATAGTGTATGTTGTTTGTACTTGATATTATCTTGGTGGATACAATTTAAAATAAAACAAAACACGCGAATGTAAATTTTGTAATAATTATAGAAATAACGAATAAGTGAAGATTGAATGCTATTATGTACCAAAATGTGTACTATCTAGGATCGATTATTAATAAAGGTGAAGGTAGTCATAGAATGAAAGTAGGTTGTCTCAAGTGAATGAATGTTTCTGGCATATTATGCAATCAGTGAATACTTATAAAATAGGTCAACAATTCTACACGGGATGAAATGTTAAACAACTAAAAAACAACACATAAATACAACAAGCATAGTTGAGACGAAAATGCTATGATGGGTGTGTGATAAGAACATGAGAGAGAGAGAGAGAGAGAGAGAGAGAGAGAGAGAGAGAGGGGAAAAAGAGTAAGGCCTAATTTGGTTATGGCTTAAAGCTAGTCTTATAGCCTTTTTGCTTAAAATATAAAAAAACTAACTGTTAAATCACAACTTTTTCTCTCTGCAGGGTGGTTTAATGCCATCTTTTAACTAAACGAACTTTTTTCTTAGTTGGCTTAAAGTTAAAAAAGCAAAAAGCATATCAAATTTGCTCAAAGGAAAAAAAAAACGAAGAACATAAAAAGAGAAAAACCAGACCTTACATCTAATTTCAAGAAGCAATGATCAAAACAATCACACTTATGAATGTAAGACTCGTAATGGAAAGACAAGTAGAATCTGTGATTTGATAAAATTGCTTGAATCTATGTTGAGTTGTTAGGTGCACATGCATCAATCAAGTCAATAAAATCGCTTGAATCTATGTAGGTGAATTTTGTTCTGATGGGAACAAAATCAAGTCAATAAAAGCCAGGCTTTTTGTGAAGCTTAAAGATTGTTTAGTCACATACAGCACAGACCAATATATATAACTATAACAGTGATAGGAGTACTACCAATAGTAATGCTATGGTAAGGAAGACCTAAATTGACGTTAGATGTTGTGGTAAAAACAATATGAACCTATTAATTTGAGTGCTGGTGGAAAGGATGTACGAGGAGGAGCAAGTGGAGGGCTTGGAATTTGACACCTCTTTGCATTGTGTGGTGTCTTTGGTGGGAGAGTAATTGCAGATCATTTGAGGGTATTGAAAGCTCTATCTTGTCTTTGACAGTGCAGTGGTTTCAACACTTTTTTAGCTTCACAGATAGTATCCTTTTAGTCTAGATTCTTTTGGAGAATTTTTGGGAGATTTGCTCATCCTAGTTGTATAGAGGCTTTGTTAGAGGATGCTGTAGTTTTTATTTTGTGTACGTCGTGTGAACTATTCTCACCTTTTGGCGGTTTTAATGATACTACTTTTACTTATAAAAAAAAGGAACTTATTAAAATCAATTGAATATATAGTTCTTGACAGAGCCGAATGGAGAAAAATAATTCTTGTAGTCGATCCCAAATGATTGGGACCCAAAACCTAGTTAGGTTTGATTTAATTTATTTTTGTGGGAACACTGGGAATACGACACGGACATGCATGTTTTGCTTTCAGACATGTTTGTACTATTAAATTTCTTAATAGAGATCAAATATTAATATTAAGAAATTCTAACCAATTAAAACTGAAAAAATCATAGATGTGTCTAAAAATTCATAGATGCATCTCTATCTAATTTAACAAAACCCATGCCAGAGAGCGAGATAGAGAGAGGGAGGAGAAAAGTTTTTTTTTTTTTTTGAATCGTATCCCTACTGTGTTCGCTATAGATTTAAGGGTAAAAAAGTTGTTCATGTCTCTTGTTATTGAGATTTTGATGTCTATGGACTTAGCTTCGTTTGATGTAGACTTCGCCAATTTGATTACATTGCTATAACACTTTCTGAAAAAAGGGGCAAAACAAGGTTTTTTCTTTTTAATTCTCTTGTGATTGAGATTTTGACATCTATGGGCTTCGCTTCTTTTAATATAGACTGCAAATTTGATTGTATTTTTATAGTATACAATCTGAACACTTGCTGAGAAAAGGGTAATAAATAGTTTGTGTCTCTTGTGAGTGAGATTTTGATGTCTATGGGCTTTGCTTCTTTTAATATAGACTGTGCTAATTTGATTGTATTGTTAGGGTAGAGAAATTCAATTATTAGTTGAAAGAAGACATTTTAATTAGTAGTTACATATGTGACACATAACATATATAAATACATTTTTTTTTGTATTGTATCCCTACTGTGTCGCATGCTGGTTTTTTTTATAGTCTCCGTATCCCATTTTTTGTATCCGTGTTGTGTTCATGTCTGTGCTTAAAATTTCTCAAATATAGCTATTTTCTTTGGGTGTGATATCATTAGGAGTTGGATGCCTTGGGATTGCAAAGTTTGGAGGTTATATTTCATGATCTGGAAAGTTAAGATGGTAATAAAATTGTTCAAAACTCTGTAGTAGGTGGATAACTTGAGGGATGACGCTGGGAGGACGGTGGATTTAAGGTCAGATCTTATTATAAACTAACTGCTTTGGCTGCATTTTTCCTTGGTAAAAGGATTTGGAGTTTGATATTTCTTTTGAACGTGGAGTTCTTTGGATAGTCAACGAGACATGAGAAGATTCTCAGAAGTGATTGTTGATGTAAAGGGGTTTGTAATGATCTGTTGATTAGTAATTGCATCTGAACATTGTGTTCAGGTGTTGCATTTGCTAGGTTGCATTAGAAAAGGTGAAGCATGTCTGTTCATTGTATAGTAGTTATGGAGCCTTTACTGCCGGCGATGCTAGCAGTTTTGTCGGGTGTTATCCAGTACAGTAGCTGAAATTACCCCTTTGCTGGCTAAGAAGTAGTTTTTTCAAAATGCGAGGAAAGGCCTGGAAGGAAGGTTATCTTTTCTTGACGTTGTGCATTTGGGGGAAAATAATGATTGCTGCTCCTTCGAAGGAGTTGAGGAGCACAAATCAAGAAATCACATCTTGAGTTTGTTATTCAGTAATTTAGGGTTTGTAGTTCAGTTTTTTTTTTTTTTTGGGGGGGGGGGGAACACTTCTTTTATGATTCACCATGTGTTTTTGGCTTTGTGCATGTCTTGATGCTTGTAATGATAGTATTTACAGTCTTACAGATTATAATCCTAGGAAAGAGATAATAAAGGGGAAGAACAATACCCCCTTTTTTTAAGTCATGGGAGAACATCAGTTTTTAATCCCAAAGGTAAACATGTGAAACTCAACAACCTTATATTATCTAGTGTAATGATATCTAGTGTAATGAATTATGAATCCACCTAAAAGTGTCTACATGGTAAAAGTTGTATTCATGAAATTATGGTAAATTTAGAGGTTAAATGTATGTTATATATTGATTTATATATTACAAATGTTATTTTGAACACAATTCATTGGTAGTTGAGGATTTTTTATAATATTTTCTTTTTTTTTTCTTTTCTTTTTTATTCCCTAATGGTTCTCCATATGAGTGAATCTCATCTGCCCATCCAGATTTGCCTTTCTGGACTTGGGGTGATTGATTGGAGTCTGGCTTTGAAGCCCGTGTGTATGGGTGGCTTCTTGACTGCTTGGACTTGAACTTTGGCTACAGAAAGGAATCAATGATTTGATATAATTAATTCGAAGCCGTAATGTTGTTCATAAGTAAGTTCCAATAAACTTTGAAATAAGGTGGCTAGTGTTTTGGCTAGAGTACACGCACGATATGATAGGCGGCTAGATAATTTTTTCTTCTGACATGTTAGTTGAAGAATGAGAAGGGTAGAGGAACATTCTAAATTCTCCTTTGCACCATTTGGTTACTGAAGTAGGAGTGGAAGGGCTATAAGAGAGAAGTACCGAGTGAGGCCACTAATTTTGTTGCCTCAACGTGGTCTGCCTCACTTTCCTCTTCCTCTTGCCTTTGTTCTGTGTAGCTTGTCTTTGTTTCTTCTCTTCAAGGTTTGTTGATCAATGTTTATAATCTTTGATGCTCTGACAGAAACAAATGTTTCAACGCAACGAGGTCATTTCCTCTATGGAATCCTGTCGATTTATGTTCTCTAATTTGATGTTGTTTCAATTAGGCTAATTAGCAACATGACACAACCGCTGAAATATTGCCTCAGGCAAGATAATTAATGCATTGGGGTCCAAAGGTTTCTTTTACATGTGATGAGGTGAAACACAAATTTAGTTGCCCCAGGCAAAGCTGGCAAGAAGATAATCTGTATTGACTCAAATAGCAGCATACAGTAGCACTAGCTCAAGTTAAAGCTCAATCTACTAGCTCAAGTCACAAGTAGTGGAGAGCTGTGTGCTGGATTAGAAACCTGTGTAAGTGGATCTAAATTTGGCCCAAAAATTTAAGCTTAGGTTACCATATCGGCCAAACAAGAAAAGTTACTGGGCCATCTGGTGCGACGAGTACACAAGTGGAGACTGTGACACCCTTAGTCCCACATTGGTGGGTTGTCAAGTAATATATATAATGAATTAATAGCTTAATAAGTGTCCACAGAACAGCCCATATGTTGGCACATGGCACACTACAGAGCTTCTATTCCTTTTTGGAGGCTCTACTCCTCTACCCCTACCAGTACCACACCACCACAAAGCACTTGACGGGACTAGGATCGACACCGATATCACTTGTAACATCATAACGTGTACTGGCCCAGTGTCACGAGTGCCCTGCCAACCTCGTGACATCGTGCGATCGAGGCAAGGAAAGCCCATAGAAGGCCACAACGGTGCCCGATGAAACAATAGCAACATTAGCCCCAAAAACATGCCATGATACCCCAACAAGGCCAAAAGAATGGCCCCAAGTAGCCCAAGATGTGCCCAAGGGAGTGGCATTGTGTGCATGGTGATTTGGAGGTGTAATAAGTTATGTGGACACACCAACAAGGCAACTGGCACGCCAAAACAGCAACATTGCCCAAGAGGTGCGCGCACAAGGCAGCTGTGGCGCGGCGCACGAGGCAGCACGGCCTGCAGTGCCAAGGGCCAGCGGGCGCGGGGATGGGCGCATGGCAGGGCACCTGCCCAGCGCTGGGCTGTTCGTGCAACAGTTTGGCATGGTGTTTTGGGGGACCAAACGATGTCCGATTGACTTAAAATTTTTATGGTAGGTTCGTCTATTGGACTAGTTTGTTGGGCCAAAATTTTTAGTGATTTTTCAGTAACCGTGGAATTTATTCAAAGTCATTATGACTACTCGAACACGTTAATGTTTTCTCATGCTAAAATAAAAAAGGCTTAGAATGCAATTACAAAGGGGAGTGGTGTGCCACTACCCGCCTCCTTGTGCCTAGGTGGGGCACTAAAAGGGTATCCTCAAGGGAGCTTGAGGGCGGGCTCTAGACACCGTTAAGGGGTGTTCTAGCATCTCCACATGAGTTTGGGAGCCTCGTGGACGGTGTGAACACGGCATAGTTGTCGACATTGCACGTTGACTTAGGGATTGAGGCTTTTGTCATCTGCATGCTAAGTCCCACATGCTAACCCTTCGGGTAGGAGATTTGAGTCGACTAGGCTAACGAGGCACTACTAATAGCCTTGTGTGCCGACCTACTTGCATGTCTTGGGTTTGATTATACTTGTAGGGATCCTATGACCTAAAATGCGTGACCTACAGCTTGAGCCATACTTGAATGCTATTGTTTGATGCATGAACCTGTGCAACAAGTCAAGTGCGACCTTGCTTGACGAGTGGAATTGTGTAATGCACTTTTGGCGTAAGGATTGACATTACCTTGCTCGGGTGACACGTTAATGTAATGTTAAGCATGTGTGTATGCACGAGGAGACCACTGTGGGCACGAGAGTAACCCTTGGTGTCATATGGTGTATGAGGCATCCTTGGCTATCATGGATGAACTGTATAGATCCCATACACGTGATGAAGCTTGTCAGCTAAGTGAGAAGTTAATGCTAACAATTGCGTGTTTTACTTGTTAGCCTTATGACATGGAACCCTAGTTCGGTGAGTACCTTGCTTGCGAGTAAGCTTGGTGTAAGGAAGCGACTATTGCCATTGGATGTGTAATAAAAAATGCGAAGTTTTGACATGGCATTCGGGATATACAAGACTTCTACAAGAGAAGTTTGTTCTTGTTTGATAAAGTATGGGCCTTTTAAAGAAATTTGAAGACCGTGTAAGCAATTAGCATTCGGATGGTCACAGAATAAGAGGATTTGGGCTTGGTGGAGTTCGAATGCAACACAGGGACAAATTCCGCTGCACCACGAAGTGTCACCCTGTGACACCCAATAACATGTGGAAGTAGATCTATCAACTTGGATCTAAATCTTAAGCTTGGGTTATTTATTACAAACTGTTGATTCATTATTTATTTCTTAATCCACTGGTGTGGGACTAAGGTGGCACGAGCACCTTTGTGAAAAATTGTCTTTGTATGTTGAGATTTTGGTTGAACTTGTGGAGTTAATTTTTTTTCCCAATAATGTAAATTGCTATGGATTAAACTGCTTTCGGGTGATTATTTTTCAGTTCTGTTAATGATATTGAAGATGATGGTACTGCTGAGTTTCGAGAATGTATCCGGGTTCTTGCTGACAAAGTTGGTGTCTTGGCAAGGCACCGTGCAGAGCTGCTTGAGAGGAATTCAAAGGCTGAAGCTACAAACGAGCAACTGAAAAAGGAGTTGGAAGAAAAGAAAGAGTTGGCTAATACTTTGTACATAAAGCATCAACTTGAGAAGCAGGTAAAGTTTTAGGTCAATTTAATGTTACCGTTTATGTAACTTGTGAATTGTAATAGTCTCTCATTAGATAACCTAAGGTGGTGAATTCTGGGGATTTTCTATATATTGGAAGCATAATGGTTCAGTTATTCCCAGTTTTTAAAATGACACTTACGAATTAAGAGTTTTTTTCCCGAGGAACTTGATGTAATTGAACATTATTGTCCAATTTTCCTCTATTTTCATTTCTTTTCTATTTTTCAATAGAAACTGTACTTTTGACAGGCAAACAAGGAGAAAATATCGTTTGGGCGCCTGGAAGTCCATGAGATTGCTGCATTTGTCCTCAACTCTGCTGGGCATTATGAGGCGATTAATCGGAGCTGCCCTAACTACTATCTCTCTGCAGAATCTGTGGCCTTGTTCTTGGACCACCTCCCTAACCGGCCTAGCTACATTATTGGGCAGATAGTGCATATTGAACGGCAGATTGTGCGGACGCCGGCTTCTACTTCAGTTCGAGCTGAAACTAATAGGGGAGACAAAGTAGATTTCTGGACCCCCGACTCGGGAACCGGTCGATTGTCCTTGAATTCGGGATCAACTTCGAACCCTTACGGTCTCCCACTTGGCTGTGAGTACTTTGTAGTGACAGTAGCAATGTTACCTGATACCACCATTCATTTACAGCCGCCTTCCTGATCTTGCGAAAATGAAGATAGACATGATGGAAGAAACCAAGTGTATATATAAAAATATGAAACATCAGTTAAAGATGAATCCAAATCCTCCTATGCTGGTGGGAATTCTAGTTTTCTAGTTTTCTAGTTTTCTTTCTTTCTGTACAGATGATGATCAATTCAGTTTAATCTCCCCTTTGTATATATAAGGCAGCTACTCTTGGGATTTAAAGTGGTTTTAATCCAAGTACTCCATCTCATCAGATTGTAACCACTACTGGAGGAAGGGTAATTTTATTAATTTTATATGTCCATATCTGCTTTCTTCTTCACAAAATACCTATTAGATCCCATAGAATCAGCATATTATGCTTGAATTGGGAAGCAATCCCATAGGCCATAACATCTAGATATAAATGAAATGTGATAGATAAGCCGAGCCCCATTTAAGATAATGGTTTATATGTTTATTTTCATTTTTATTGAGTTTTTTTAATTATTTGATTAAATTATTATGTATATATATATTTTTTAATTTTTTACAAGTAATTTTTGACGAAAATATGAAAAACATAAAAAAATACTAATAAGTTAAATTTTATATTGCTTCTTTCATTTTTAGTGATATATTGTTTTACTTTTGATTAGAATTTTTCTTCAGTTCATCTTAGTTCATCTTATTGAGACGATTTAAAAAAGTAAAAAAATTTAATTAAAAAATTATAAAATAAAGTTTCAAACAAATAAAAAAATAAGGAAAAAAAAATCAAACCCCAGATGAGGCTAATATTATTGTTATCGTAGCGTTACTGATCATTGCATAATAGGCAGAATTGTCACCTCACATTTGTACAAATATTATTACATCACAAGAAAAGCCAGCCATGCATTATGAGGAACCATCAGTCCAACCTCATAAAACCACGAATCCCATGATTAATAACAACTTCATTAGGCAAATAAATGTCATAAATGTAAACACATTATGAATCAGAGATTCAGAGATAGCATTGCCTTGCATCTACCAGCAAAAAGGGGTAAAGCCTTGCACATAAATTGATTACTGACATAATAAACCTCTTATCTGGCTTAGGGAACTTAACTGGTAACATACAACTCTTGAGAATGATTAGTACAACTTCACCTACAGACAGAATGGCAAGTGCTTCATGGGATATGACAGAATGAGAACAACCGGTCCGACTTAACTACTGACAAACACATGGGTCCTCTGGGGATATGATAAACCCAGAAAAATAGGACACCAAAAACCAAGAATCTAGTGTGGGGAGCTTATCAGGATTCTTCACCAAAAACTAATTTTCCAAACCCTAGACCTCCCGAAAGACCAAAGATCAATTTACTTACTAACCAGCCACTGCTTCCATGCCCAGTGACAGAGACAACAAAGACAAACCTCAGTGGCTCAATTCTCTTCATCTTGTGATGAGACATTAAAGAAAGATAACTACCTGGCTTGGTTCTCGTCGTCTTCTGATATGTCAAACAAGAACTTCGGCAGAGATGCTATCCGAGGTAGATTGAGTAAATCCCCAAATGAGTCCTTCCTGGACATAGCTGGTGCCTTCTTGCAGCTAGAAACATCCTTGGAATACTCTCCCGGAACCCCAAAATCTCTTGCAGTGTTGTTCTCATGCATTGACTCAAAGACATGGTTCCCTTGAATGTGCTTTCCATCATCGAGTCCGTCAAAGCAACCTTTGGTGTCAACCTCTATGTTGGGAGCCATAGAAGGGTCCTGCAGGAGGCAGCAAAGAGAATTGACTCTTGACATAAGTTTCTTCTCATCAGAAGCTATCGTAAGTTGTGTATCACTCAGCAGAATCTGTGCAATGTTCTCCAGCATGTCCTGACATTCTAATGCTTCCTTAAAGCATGGTGAATTTCCGGAGATCATTCGTTCTGAAATACAATGACCTATGTGGTTCACAAGATCACACATAGACATAGAACGTGGTGCCTGAAAACTATCTCCTCCTCCATTTGGATTCCCTTCAACTGCAGGCAAATACGTCACTGAAGCTCATAAGACGAATTGATGCTGGCAATACTTCTGCACATGCTACAATATCTGAAAATATTTGGCAGTATGCTGTAAAAATGCAATTTTGCAATGCAGAGTACTTTAGTCATATAAAACCCTAAGGAATGGGTTTGCCATACTCAAACCCTAAGTTTAGTCTTCACTTCATTATCTTTTAATCTTTCCTTTGCCTTCTTTTCCCCACCCTCTGTAAATCCCTCCACAATTTCTTGATCCAAATTCAGCCTAAGAATTCGCATAGTTTTATATACCAACCTCTAAACGACATGATTATTCCAGTCACCAATAGAAGAACAACTACAACATTTAGGCAACAGTTACAAGATACACAAGTATACTCTTCCCATGACACGAGCACACCCAAAAACAACAAAATATATCACAAAACGCAAGAAAAAAACACTAAAACTATCAAAGAGAGGAGCTCACTATCTTTGTTGCCCTCTTAATCACTTTAAATCATTTTACCTAATTACTTTTGGTTTGTCTGTTAACTGCTATAACATGTACATTTTATATTAACTCATGCATTTTATGTATTTAAGTAGGAGAAACATAACTACCAATTAACATATGATGCCGGGTACCATTTCAAATTTATCACTACAAAATATTTTACATATTTTTTAATAATATTGATCAACAACAAATAATTTAGTATAATATAAACATTTATCTAATCTAGTATTTTAATCAATTATTCTAAATTAATTTTTAGTTTCATTATTTATGATGAGACAGCTAACTTAAAAACAATATAAACTTAATATTTAATATATTTTTATAATAAATTAACATTAACTAGTTTTAGAATTTTGTTTATGTTTGAAGCTTGATTTAGAGTAATAACAAAAATAAAAAAGAATAGCCAAAAAAAAGTAAAAATTACTTTTAAAATAAAATTAATTATGGATTGGTATTGTCCACACATCCAGTATGGACCAATACCAACCAGTATTTTGAACAGTACAGAATTAGATAGTTAGTATACCGGTGTTCCTCCAAAACGGTATGTACTTGTTGGTTTGGTACAATATTCATAATTATGATATGATGACAACTACTTTGACCACAAAAATTACTTGGAAATTGGCTAAGCCTATGTTTGGGCTAGCTTTTTTTTTTAGGCTTTTAGGCTTTATTGTAAAAAAGATGTAAAAATATATAGAAAAAGCCAGAAAAAGCCTAATTAAGCCAAACCAGTTGGTTTTTTTTTTTGGCTTTTAAGCCAAAAAGCTACTAAAAAAAGCTAGCCCAAATGCAGGCTAAATTGTATTAAGATTTGAAATGCCTCCAACCCTATTCACCCATAGATAAATACGGAAGCTAAAACAATTCAATTAAGCATAGTATAAAACCATGGTCATAATCTTACCACTGCCCCACCCAAAAAACACACATGCACAAAACAAGCTCTCTCCTTCCTAATCTGTCCATGGTCATAATGTCATTGTCACACATTTTGACCAAGAATTTCAATTGCAATAAAAAAGTTTTAAGTAAACCAGAACTTCAATTGTTCAAGTATTAGTGCACTTTAATATAATGTTCAAATCTTCAGCCACTAATCAACAATATCTTGGTGACTAAATTGAAACCAAATTTTAATGGATCAATGTTAATTTATTTAGCCATCATTTTCGATTCATTTTACTAAAAAGATTAATGCAAAGACTGTTCTGACAATGGAGTTCTGTTTCCACATAGGTGGCATGGAAGAGGAATGGCTTGTGGCTCTAAGATATGCATTTGCTTTAGATCAAGCATTTCTTCTTCTTCAAGAAGCCATTCCTGTATGTTGCAATAATAAACTAATGTCTCAGCATATCCCACTACTTATTTCAACTTGTAAGTGCACAAAATTATCATGGTGCACGAAAGTGAACCATTTTTGGAACGAGTTTGCTTCTGCACGAAAACGCATAAAGTCATCGCGGTATTTTATGCGTGCTGCACAAAAACACGTGATTTTGTGGGTGCAACCAGTTTTTGCACGAAAATGTACAATTACGTAGGCATGTCCCATTTTTGCAGGTATTTGCATATGTTTTAGTCGTTTGCCAAATACGAGGATTGAAATTAAGACCCCCTCAGACATTCAACTAAGCCATTTTATCTGTAAACAAGGCAATAGTTGGCAGCAGCCATTAATTTTGACCTTGGGACCTTCACACATATCATGATACTTGAGGAAATTTAGAACATCAACATCTAGACAATATAAAATTCAAGAATTTGTGGTTTTAATTTTCGCATCTGAGAATTTTTTGTCAATCATTCTTTCCATTGCTGTTATAGGAGAGCTCAATTGTGGTGCTGACTGCTGAGCGGTATGTTATTCCAAGTGCAGACAGGATGGGATGATTTGATGACTTTTGATGATATTTTACTTAATTTACTCGTAATACAAAAAGATACCTGAAGTCATTTTCAGAAGAAAAAAAAAGTATTCATACATTGTACTAAGAAAATATTGATCTGAACAATAAAATAAACATCACTAGTATAGTTGTCAAATCGATATATGAATCGTGTATCGTTTTTCTATTTTTTCGAATAGTATATTGTATCGTAAGATATTTAACATAAATAATAATATAATAATAGCTCAAAAAATATGTATATTTGATATAACACAAATATCTTACAAGAATACAATATTAAATAATGTTAATTAATAACATTGTAAAAATATGGTTCTCAAAAATAAAAATATGCGTTAGTCAATACTTAATACATCTGAAAAATAATAAGAAATATCCTAAGTAAATGCACTATTATAACCCAAATCGGATTTATCGTATATAATATGTTCTATGTATTATTCTACCATATCATTTAAGTTTTAAAATTTTAATATATAATTTTTAAGTACTCAACTACTTTGTTCATAAGAAAACTATATTAATATTAGTGACCGTAAATCAATATTGTAAAATACTTAAATACTAGATGAATAGATATTTATGAAGGTAAACAAATATTAAAGAAAAAGTACTCTAAATATTTTCAGAATGTAAAACTTTCTAATAATATTTATTTTTACAAATTAAATTATCTAAAAAAACTAAGTATTAATGTATCATATTTATTGAATCATATATCTTGTATCGCATATTATCGTAAGATACGAGTTAACATAAGATACGATACGCGTTGTGTATCGATTTACCCCTTTAATGTATCGAATTGTAAGATATGTATCGCAAATCGTAAGATTTTGACAACAATAATTACTAAAATGAATATAAAAAACATGTATCAACCAATACGAACATGACAACAATAATAATTAAAATGAATATAAAAAACATGTATCAAACAATACGAACAAATTGCAAGTTCATTAATGTACCTGAGCTAGGAGAAGAAGCTTGTGGAGACATATGCTCTGACTTTATACCTGCAGAATTTTGTTCTTCAATCTTCAATGAGCAAGACTGTGTTGTGGATGATGATTCCACATCTTTGAAGACAGAGATGGGAGACCTTTTGGAAGTCTCCAACTGATCAACTTCTTGGGCTTTGGATTCAATTGCATCCTTAAAAACAGAGCCTTGTGCTTCAAAATATGGTGAATCTAAAACCATCGGCTGAAGGCAAACAAGATTGAGATGCATATCACACTGGATTAATTTCTCATAATGTTTGTTCAACAGGCCTTGTGTGCACTGCAGAAAATGCTGCCTACCAAAACCACCAAAGTGAATTTCCATCAATTTCACAGGTTAGTAGGTTATGAACCAAAACTAGAGACAGAAATCTGAAACAAAATTTAATGAAAAAAAAAACTGCATCACAGAAATGTGTCCAAACGATAAATTTATGCACAGCAAAGGATATTTTTCAATCCAACAACTCACAGGCAACCAGCTGGTATACCACAAAGTCAATATATTAGGCACATATTTAACAAAAGAAAGAGTTTGAATCCAAGCAATAAACAAATTAACTAAAAAGGAGGGAAACAAAAAGATAAAAACTAGAACTAAAGGATAAGATGGGTCCATCATCACAACTCTTGCAACAATGAGTAACACTTCCTGTCTAGTGGATTATTCAGAAAGAAATATATACATGCACCATACCAAAGTTGCATCGGTTTGCAGAACCAAACTTTTTCACAAAGCAGATCCGCTTCATGCATCCAGCAACAAACGGGAAGAATAAAAGTATACAGTGCTTAAAGCCAGAAATTCTCTTGTCACATCAATTACCAACTAGAATACTAACTCTAAGAACACTACTACATTTAAATGTAATTATGCTACTCTCTACTACATTGAAGAAGGATAGTTGGTATTGGGGATTGAAAAATTAAAGAAAGAGCATTTACAATAAAAAGGAAATAATGCAATTAATGCATTTTTCACCTTCAACTTGAGGTAAGATATCTCTCAAGAATGATTAGCTGACTTAGATTGAAGGGTTTAAATTTGTGTGATCTCAGATGTGAAACCATCCAACCAAATGAGCAAGGCAAACCTACCTGAAGAAAACCTTTCATCTCCTTTGGGCAACCCAACAGGAGAGAGAGAGAGAGATGGATTCCCAAACAGTAGTTACAGAGAATAACTTAGTACCATTCACCATTCAACTTGTCTCAAACCGTAGTTACAGATCCATGAGCCTACCGAGAGTATTCAGCCTAACAGTCCTCCACAAAGGATGCGTTAAATAAGCAACATTAGCCCACTAAGGCTTACCTGTGTATGCTGGCTTGTCCATCAGTAAAATCTGCAGTTGCCTGCCATAATGTGTGCTTTCTAGGCTGTGGATTGGTCTCCTTGAAGAAAAAGGGCGGCCTAGCTAGCTGCAACAAACAAAAGATGACTGGTGTCCATACTAACAATTTCAGGAAAAGACAATATTAACTACATTAATGGCACATTTCCAGAACATTGCAACGGGACATAAAGTAAAAGGCACACATCAACAGCATATAAATGGTATAAATTACCGTCGCAGTCAAAGTTCCAGGTCCATCATCAGGAAAGTTCGCCTTCAAAGCCATGATGTCTGACCATTGGATCTCTATTTTATTCTTGAGACCACAGTCTATGAACTCCCATACAAGTTTATGCTTAGCGAAGTAGCATTTTGCTACCAAATCACCTTCGTATCTGGACACATACTGCCACCAGATATTGTTTCAGCCAGTGGCATAAAATATCAAACATTTTGAAAAAATAATAAACACAAACTTTGTTGCAACTACCTCCCAGTGCCCAATCCTCAGAAGCAAAGCAGGAAAATTTGAGGCCTTCAGCTTGTCATTAGTAGCAGAAGCAGTGGTGCCCTTGACCTCTTTCTTGTCTCTCAGATTAAGATTTCCACTTAGTGCAGAAGCAACAGAAGAAGTGCTACCTTCAGAGAGCCTCATTTGTATCAATTCCAACAATGAGGGGCTTTTCCTCAGCCGCAAGCCCAAAGGGCTCGGTTCATCGAGTGGATTATATTGTGACGGTGGGATAGGAAACTCATTATTTCGAATGCCCCACTGCTCATTGGTAGAGAAGGTCATGTAAGAAAATTGAAGGGTTTTCAGAAAAATAAAAATAAAGCTGGATACATTAGATGGAAGGTGAGCTAAAAGCTATAATTGAAAAATTCATCAATAAATGGGCAACTTACGCTCGATAGACATTCAGTGCTACAAGTTCAATGCTCAAAATTTTACCGCACGTCATTTTCAATTTTATCAACCAGCCCTTCAATCTCCACAGTGGTTAGTAAAATCAATAAAACTATCCATTTCCCACTCCATTGCTTTAATTATCATTCTCCGCCAATGAAGCAACATACCTCCATCTTTCTCTGCTTGTACAGTAGTCTTCCCCATCATATTTAATCATAGGGCCCACCCCACACACAATGATATACATAGAACAACCAATAAAGCAAATTCCACTAATCAATAATTAATTTCCACCCAACCCTACAACAGCAATTTAATTTTTTTACATTTATTACAACCTAAATTAGAACCCAACATGACAAGCATGTACATAACCAACCTAAACCAGGACTCAACATTGCAAAAGCTATTTATTTCCTTTTCTGATCCCAAAATAGCCACATGCAAAATACACTGTAGCAGCTTCAATGACTAGCCTTCTTAGCACCAAACTCAACATGTAGAATTAGAACGAAGCTCTAAGGAAAACCTTATTTGTTAATTCTCCACCTGTCTAAATACCAAGAACTAGACACCCGAATGGCATGAAACTACTTCTCTAACCCCTGACCCTCAGTTGCTTAGAAAAATTGTGTTTTCGACTGTTTGGGGTGTGGTATCCAAGTTTAGGAATCAAAAATACAGATCATGTACTACAGAATATTACGATGTCATCAAGTTGCAAATTCAAGGAATGGCATCCATGCACCCAAATACAGCGAGGAAATGTAAAGAAAATCTAAACTGAACGTTTGATGCTTTAAATTGAACCGAGCCATTTGAAAACTGGTGTCGCTTTTAATCACAAGCAAGCCAGCCTTCGGCATATGCATTATTACAATGAGAACCCTCTATTGGTAAGGAACCAATTGGCGAAGGAAAGCTAAGCGAAAACTAGGAAAACCAGCAAAACTAACAAAAGCTAAGAAGCAACAGCAGCAAAAATTAACAAAACTAATCAGCAGCAATCTGATTCTTTTAACCACATAGAATTTATCCTAAATTTCTAAAGGACCCCCCATTTTTAGACGAGCCTTCCTAGCCCTAAAAACTCAGCCCTGATCACAAGCTGTTCCAATACGTGTCACCGAGTGCTCAACAATCCATTACATGCTCCCAATGCAGTAAGGGAAAAGGAAAAAGAATTTAGAAAAATTTGTGACCAATTGCACACTTATCCCAGAAACCAACCAGACCACAAAATTCAAAATTCGGTTCGAGTTTCTTTTTCTACCACTGTCTCACCAACCAAACAGAATAAAAATTAGGAAAAGAATATTCAAACCTCATCTGCCTAAAGCTAACACTGTTGATTATATTGTTAAACCAAAATGGGGACTAACAATTCAAAAACAAACCCAATTTAACAACAAACCCAATAAACAGTAAAGAAAATTGAGGAAAAGCTAACAGTAAACAAACCCAATCATTAGTTCATTTTGCCAAAAAATTGAGGAAACGCTAACAGTAAAGAAACCAACAGATATCTAAAAGCAACAGTATTCAATCCAAAAATCCATGACAGAAAAACCCTAACTCGTGCGTGTGAGAAAATAGAGGGGAAACAATAGGCGAATCCGACACGGAAGCGCACCTCATAGTCAAGAGTCGGTGCGAGAGAGATAAGAGGGAAACGAAGAACTCTGCGGTTGTGGCTGTGGCAGTGGTTGATGGAGAGGCGGCGGCGTGAGGAAGAAGAGAAGGAGAGGGCGTTGCGATCTCGCTGTATAGGAGAAGATGAAGACGTTGCGATCTCGCTATATTGGAGAAGATGAAGGCGTGGCTACCTATCGGGACTGATGGAAGAAATTTGAGGAACCCGATTAGATTTGAAGTTAACAAGTTATTTCAGAAGGAACAATTAGCCTCTGTTATTCAAATAACCGAGATATAAAGTTATCCTAAAAAATTTTCGGTGCAAAATTTTTGAAAATAAAACATCTCGATTTTAAAATAACCGAGTTGTAAAGTGATTTAACAAATTGTGCCATCTCAGTTATTAATAAACCGAGATTACAAAGCATTAGAGAGTATCACGATTTTTAAATAGTCGAGATCTAAAGTTATAATAAACCAACCTACGATCTTAGTTATTGACTAAGCTGAGATTAAAAAGCTTTCTTATTTTTTTATATCACGTTTTACAAAAAAATTGAGATCTTTTTATTTTTTCAAGCGAGATCTTTAACAATTATTGTAGTGGTGTTGTTTAGTTTTCTTTATGTCCACAAAGATGTTATGGGATTCATGCCCCACCGCAAAGGTTGAGTACCTTGCGAGAGCAGGGTTCCACTAGAGGTGCCTCGTTCCTTCGGTGTGACTGTAAAGGTGGCAATGTGTGTGGTAATAAGCTATTTACTGATATAATGTCGTTTGGGCTATGCAATTATGTGATTATTTTGTATATACTGGAATGTTGTTGATTGAGCTATGGAAATTTGGGTGTTATCACATTATGAGGAAATTATGCTTTTTGGGATTGGGTGTATTGATATAGAATTATTCATTTTATATCTAGTATACTTCATTTAGGATGTTAGAATCCTATCGAGCCTTAGCTCCCGCTGTTTGTATAATCTTTTTTCAGGTGTTGATGATGTGGGGATGCCACAGAGAGAATTCAAGCATTTTTTGGTTTTGTTTTTGGTTACTTAGAATGCTTCAACTTTATGAACATTTTATGAATTGATTGGAAGAATGTAACTACAAGTTGGGAGTTGATTGAATTATGTAATTTTGTTCTTGGTAAGTTGAACACCATGATCTTTTAGGGTTGTAAGGCTATAAGGCCATAAGTTTCATGTTTTTGAATGAATTGAATGTTGATTGATCCTCGTGGGAGGCCTTTGAGATGAATTTTTCGGTATTTTCTATGGTTGTGGAGTTAGTTTTAATGATATTTCAAATCCTAAAACCTTTCACTTTCACAAATGTGGTTGTTGGAAATTCTTACAAGAAAATAGTTTTTGAAACAAGCAATCTGGTGGTTGGCCACTCGAGCGGTCTATCACTAGAGAGGTGTACATTTGGCTCTGCCATGGGACCGCTCTAGCAGTCTTGGTGTCATGCCTCAAAATCCATGGTCACGTGAAAAGTCCACCAAACACTAATTTTATAAAAATAGGTTTTTGTACTCGTAAACTAATCAACCAAATAAAGCTTTTAGAATTAAAAAGAGTACCCAAGGTTCATCTCTCATAAACAGTAAACATTCTGCTCCATACGTAAGGTATGTCACCTCAAGGCATATAAAACACGCCTCTAGAAACAGGCATACAAAAGGAAAGCTAAATAAAGTCCTCCGCCACCACGGGCACCTCAAGATCAACTCCTCGTGATCATCAACATCAACACCTGAAAAAAGGTTTAACAAGTCACACACCGTGAGCCGAAGCCCAATAGAAATAGATGATGATGTAGTAAAGCAGGAAATGCAATCACATAGCATAACATAAAACCCCAAGTTTCCACCCAACTCATACGAGTCTCGAAAAAGTTTTCCACTCGGTTCACACAATCGACTAACACGCACACACGCACGCATACACACTCGTTATCATCACATCCATGTGACTTTACCAACTCGTGGTTTTAAAACATAGGAACCGATGCCGGATGGGCGGATAAACCTAAATCGCATTACAACCACCTGGCCATATGAGGCCTGTGAAGTAATCGGATGTTCTATGCCCTGACACAACCTAATTCCTTTCTCGGTTCACTAGTTGGCGGGCAGAGAAACCTAATTTGCACAGTTTTTTAGTCTTTCACCATGGAGTAACTCATGCCCAAACTTGCTCAATCTATTGATCCAAACCGGTCATTTTTTATTATCAAATCAAAATACAAACGCGCGAGTCCAATCCAAAAGGTTCTTTTCACCAAACCCATAACACCACAACTCCAACTCAAAGGTTCCTCTCGCCAAACCCACAACATCTCACAACATATAATAAACCATGAAAAGCGCATAACATGCTTTTTATCCGAACAAACAATGTTTATACATAAAACACAACGTTTAAAGCATTTTCAACCGATAGAAAAGCGTACAACTACACGTAGCACCCATTAACGACAACATAGTCTAGGATCCTACCTCGTTGAGTTAAAAACTCGACTCCTCGAAAATCGAACTTCGTCGAAATGAGATCCTGCCCGGATGAAATTGAAACCCTTAGCACGAATAACAAGGATAAGCTATTTGATCGCCAAAAATTAAGCCCAGGCCCTCCCAAAGGCTAGAGAGAAGGTAGAGAAGAGAAGAGGGAGAGAAGAGATAGGCTTAAAAAGATATTTTTGGCTCAAAAAGATATTTTGGCAGGTTTTATAGATTTTCGCGCCAGGATTTCATCGCTTGAGCAAACAGGCACCACTCGAGCGAACCTCTACCGACATACATCTCTGCTACACCACCGCTTGAACGAATGACCACCGCTCAAGCGGTCACCTCACTGACCCACACTCTGCCACCAGCCCACTCGAGCGTACACCCATCGCTCGAGCGGTCAACGCAGGGGGAAAAACCAAATGATGAAACTAAGCCAAGCCCCCGCATGCATAACATGTATACATAAACATGTTGTTCTAAATAATGAGTAAAGCAGTAAACAACACATTAGCTATACATATGAAATTAAAAATGAATCGTGTCTCACAACTCTCCCAACTTATGGTATTTCGCCCCTAAAATTTGCTACAATGTTACGAAGCGAACAACTTTGGATATCTAGCTCGAACCCCGGACTCAAGCTCCCACATCACTTCATCAATCTCGTGATGAAGCCATAGGACCTTGACTTGCTCCTTCGTGTCTAGCATCTTCACAGGTCACTCTTCATAGGTAACATCCACATCAACCCGCAACTCAGCCCAATCCAGAACATGTGACGGGTCAGGCTCATACTACCGAAGCATGCAAAAGTGAAATACGTTGTGTACATATGCCAACTGAGGTGGCAAAGCCAGACAGTGTGGTACCTCTCCAACCCTTTTAGGGATCTCAAACGGTCCAATAAAACGTGGTGACAGCATCCGACTATGGCTAAACCTCATCAAACCTTTGCATGGTTAAACTTTCAGAAACACGTGGTCCCCCACCTCAAACTCCCACGGTCTCCTCCTCCGATCAGCAAAGCTCTTTTGGCGATTCTGAGCTGTCACTAGATGTTGGAGAATCATAGCGATCTTCTCTGTCGTCTCCTGCACCAAGTCGGGCCCCAAAACTGTGGTCTCTCCCACATCCATCCAACACACTGGTGACCTACATAGCCTACCATACAAAGCCTTATACGGTGCCATCCTAATACTAGACTGATAAATGTTATTGTATACAAATTCTACCAACGGTAGATTATCCTCTCAAGAACCCCAAAAGTCAAGTACAAAGGCTCTCAACATGTCCTTCAGAATTTGTGTGGTCCTTTCAGACTGACCATCCGTCTGAGGGTGAAAGGCAGTGCTGAACGTCAAGCTCGTCCCCAAAACCACCCGAAGACTCTGCCAAAAGCACGATGTAAAGCGCGGGTCTCGAAAGTTCCTTAGGTGATCTAGGAAGGCCCGATACGAAAAACAAACTAAAACACATCCCTCTTCATTCCCTTCCACCAGAATTGACGGCGTAGATCATGATACATTTTTGTGCCTCCTGGATGAACTGCAAAGCGAGAATGATGGAAATAATGTAATACCTAGGTACGACACGACTCTTGTATAAACAGTCTCCTAGCCAATCTCAAACTCTGATATGGACTCACCACCCAGCCCGTAGTGTTCTCTCCACTAGCAATACGGTCCCGTATCATCTGAGCCTCTTGATCTGTCTGTTGAACCTCCAACACATGTGCAACCAACGTAGGTTATCAAACTACTGAAAATAAGGTCACACCCTCCGTTGTCTGCCCGAGACACAGATCAAACTCACCAATCTCTCCAAGCATATCCCACTCTCGTATAGCCATAGAAGCTAACGAACTATGAGATCTCTTACTAAGAGCGTCAGCCACAACATTGGCCTTCCCCAGATGGTACTATAAGTCAAAGTCATAGTCTTCTAATAACTCCATCCACCGTCGTTGGCGTAGATTCAGGTTTTTTTAGGAAAACAAATGTTTCAAACTCTTATGATCGGGGAAAACCTTGAAGTGCTCACCATAAAGATAGTGTCACCATGTCCTTAAAGCAAAGACCACGACTGCTAATTCCAAATCATGCGTAGGATAGTTCTTCTCATGCGTCTTCGACTGCCGAGACTGTAGGTCACAACCTTACCTTCCTGTATTAGAACACACCCCGGACCATCATGCAACGCATCAAAGTACACTGTATAACCCAAACATCATTTTGAAACAATCAACACTGGTGCAGTAGTCAGCCTCTTCTTCAACTCTTGAAATGCCGACTCGTAGGACTCACTCCAAACAAATATAACTCCCTTCCACGTAAGATGCGTCATCGGTGTAGTATGTCTAGAAAAATCCTTCACGAACAGTCGGTAGTAGCCTGGCAAACCCAGAAAGCTGTGGCTCTCAAACACATTCTTTAGTTGTTCCCAATTAATCACTGCATCAGTATTCGAAGAATCCACTGATACTCCATCTTTTGATATCACGTGCCTAAGAAATCTTACCTCGGACATCTAAAACTCACACTTCTCAAACATTGCATACAAGCGATGCTCTCTCAAAATCTACAAAACAACACGTAAGTGTCCCTTGTGCTCATCCCTCTTGGGTGAATAGATAAGAATATCATCCACGAACATAACCACAAAGCTGTCCAGATACTGGTGAAAGATGCAATTCATCAAACCCATAAACGTCACAGGACCATTCATCAGACCGAACGGCATAACCAAAAACTCATAGTGACCATAACGAGTCCAAAAGGTGGTCTTCGCTATGTCCTCGTCCCTAATCCTTAGTTGATGGTACCCTGATCTCAAGTCAATCTTCGAGAAGCAACTCGACCCCTTCAACCGATCAAACAAGTCATCATTCCTCAGCATAGGATACTTATTTTTCACCATCACCTGATTCATCTTTCGGTAGTCAATACATAATCACAAGCACCCATCCTTCTTTTTAACAAAAAGAGCTAGAGCTCTCCACGGCGACGTACTCGGGCGTACAAACCCCTTATCAAGCAACTCTTGAAGCTGTACCTTGAGTTCTCGCAACTCAACTGGTGCAAAATGATAGGTTGGCATAGAAATGGGAGCAGCTCCCGAAACTAGATCAATAGAGAACTCTACCTCACGACTCGGTGTTAACACAAACAGATCGTCAGGAAAGACCTCTATGTAGTCACGAACCACAGAGGGTAACTTCCCTCGAACCCCAACCATCTCATCCAACATGAGAGCAGAAAAGAGAAAACCCAGATTCCCCTAATTTTGGGAAACGTTGGGAATAGACACCAAGCCCTCATCCCGATTGCCCACAAAACAAAAGCAATCACCCGTCGACGTACAGATTGATACCCTCTATTGATTGCAATCGATAAAGACATAATAGGTGGCCAGCCAGTCCATCCCTAGGATGACATCAAGTGTGGTCATGTCTAGAATGATGAAATCAAACTCTAAACAATGACTGGCGACCTCCAACTCGCATGATCTACAAACTCGACTCAACACCATATTCCCATTGACTGGGGTCTCTACGCTCAATGCACTACTCAACGAGTCTGTTTCCAACCCTAATGCACATGTAAAAGCAAAAGAAATAAAGGATTACGATGCTCCCGTGTCGATAAGAGCACTGACCCATGATCTACAGACTAAGAGAGTATCACTGATCATAGATGGTATAGCTGCAGCATCGGGCACGACCGGTGCTCTGGAAGAACTGGGCTCGATAAGGGCATATGCTCTACCCTGAGGTGCTCTGGCCTGCCCACTATAACCCTGGGCCGTTGACTGTCTCACAGAATGTGCTGAGGTACCTCCTTCAGCAAACCTAGACATCTGAACTCTAGGTTGCTGATAAGTCTGCTGTTCCTCTGTGGGCGGAACAACTGGCGCTCTTGTCGCACTCTAAACAATCCCTCCTCAGGGACAGGACTTACGAATATGCCCAAAATGACCGCACCCGTAACATACTGGTGGCTCCCTCCCCTACGACTACAACTGCGACTGTAACTGAATAGGCACTGAATTCTAACCTTAGCCCCACAGCGGGCACTCAAATGAACGATGCCCTGTTTGTCTACATCGATAACAAGTGAACTCTCTATGCTCCAACCTTCTCGTTGAGGACACTGAAGGTGCAAGTGTAGAAAACTACGGCTGATACGATCCCACAGAATAGGAACTTGGACCAGATGGCCTCTAGCGCTTTTTTCCCGCGCCCCTAGAACTGTGCATCTCCACTACCTTGTTGGCTCCTACTCTCTCTAACCCTGCGGCTCTCTTCCATTGCATTCTCTACTCGGATAGCGGCTTCCACAACTTCAATGTAAACTTGAAAACCCAGCACTGCAATTCTATCTTTGATTGAAGGTCGAAAACCCCTTTCAAACCTTTTAGTGCGTAACTCCTCCGTTGACACTATCTCTGATGCAAACCGCGACAGATTCGCGAACTTGGCCACATACTGGACCATGGTAAGGATCCCCTGAAAAAGGGAGAGAAACTCCTCCTGATACATATCTCTAGAAGAACCCGGGAACTACTTCTCCAAAAAGGCCCTAGTAAAGGTGGCCCACGTGGCATCCACCGTGGTTTTAGCAAACTTCCACCACTCCCTCGCATCCTCCCAAAGTTAGAACGCTGCCAACTTAATACGCAAGGCATCTTCTTCAACCACGGCCCCTGCCATGGCCTCGGCTACGACCCCGTCCTCCCCGTATGGACATAACTCTATACGGAGGCAATCATAAGAAATGAGCTTTCATTCAACATGTTACTACTAATGTAAAACATAACACACATAATCATGCTAACACATAGCCACTCAAGATTATGAAAACACATCTCACATACCGAGAAAAACTAACAAGACAGATGAGTCAATTTGGATAACCAACTCCGATTCTTGCTAGAAGATACGTCAGCCAAACGCATTTCTAGCTTGGCTTTGAAATTTGTCAATCCAAATGCCCTAAGGCAAGACTAATCAATCTTAAGATCCAACCTCCATACTCACGTATACACAAACTATCATACTCAACAAGCTATCATGCTCATGTTATAAAAACGCTTAAACACATGAAATCAAACACACGTAATCATCCTCAAAAGGTGATGCACCCTCTTCCCATGACTCTTAGGTATTCGAACCCAGAGCTCCGATACCAAGTTGTCACGCCCTAAAATCCAAGGTCACGTGAAAAGTCCACTAAACACCAATTTTATAAAAATATGTTTTTGTGCTCGTAAACCAATCAACCAAATACAGTTTTTAGAATTAAAAAGAGTACCCAAGGTTCATCTCTCATAAATAGTAAACATTCTGCTCCATACATAAGGTATATTGCCTCGAGGCGTACAAAACACGCCTCTAGAAACAGGCATACAAAGAGAAAACTAAATAAAGTCCTCCGCCATGACGTGCACCTCTAGATCAACTCCTCATGATCGTAACATCAACACCTGAAAAAAAGGTTTATCAAGTCCCACACCGTGAGCCGAAGCTCAATAGAAATAGACGATGATGCAGTAAAGTAAGATATGCAATCACATAGCATAACATAAAACCCCAAGTTTCCACCCAACTTATACGATTCTCGAAAAGGTTTTCCACTCGGTTCACACAACCGACCAACACACACACAAGCAAGTACACACACACTCATTATCATTACATCCATGCAACTCTACCAACTCGTGGTTTTAAAATGTAGGAACCGATGCCAGACAGACGGAAAAACCTAAATCGCGTTACTACCACTCGGCCTCACAAGACCCATGA
Source organism: Heliamphora pulchella (assembly GCA_032270985.1). Classification (NCBI taxonomy): domain Eukaryota; kingdom Viridiplantae; phylum Streptophyta; class Magnoliopsida; order Ericales; family Sarraceniaceae; genus Heliamphora; species Heliamphora pulchella. Next base: position 923,877 of record JAULJZ010000001.1, on the reverse strand, counting down.
AGTAATCGAACGTTCTATACCCCGACATGACCTACTTCATTTCCTGGTTCACTAGCCGGCAGGCAGAGAAATCCAATCTGTGCAGTTTCTCGATCTTTCACTATGAAGCAACTCGTGCCCAAACTTACTTAATCCATATATCCAAATCAGTCCTTTTTTTATTATCAAATCAAAATACACACGCGCGAGTACAACCCAAAAGGTTCCTCTCACAAAACACTACGAGTTCAACCCAAAGGTTCCTCTCGCTAAACCCACAACACCTTACAACATGTAATAAATCGTGAAAAGAGCATAACATGCTTTTTATCCTAACAAACAAGGTTTACACATAAAACACAACGTTTAAAGCATTTTTAACCAGTAAAAAAGCGTACAACTACACGTAGCACCCTTTAACGACAACATAGTCTAGGATCCTACCTCGTTGAGTTAAAAAAAACTCGACGCCTCAAAAATTAAACTTTGTTGAAACGAGATTTTGCCCGGATGAACACGAAGCCCTCGGCACGAATAACAAAGATCTGCTATTTGATCGCCAAAAACTAAGCCCGGGCCCTCCAAAAAGCTAGAGAGAAGGTAGAGAAGAGAAGAGAGAGAAGAGATAGGCTTAAAAATATATTTTTGGCAAAAGATATATTTTTGGCTCAAAAAGAGATAGGCATCGCTCCAACGGATCTCTATTGACATATATCTCTGCCACACCACTGATCGAGTAGACGACCACCGCTTAAGTGGTCACCTCACCCACCCACACTCTGCCACCTTCCCGCTCAAGCGCACACCCACTGATCGAGCGGTCAATGATGGGAGAAAAACCAAACGAAGAAACTAAGCCAAACCCCCGCATACATGACACGTATACATAAACATGCTGTTCTAAACAATGAGCAAAGTAGTAAACAACACGTTGGATATACATACGAAAATAAAAGGAACCGGGTCTCACACTTGGGTTCGCTCTAGCAGACTTGCTTGGGCTTGGTCCCAATTTTGTTTTCTTTATATAAATGTAACTTTTTCATCCAAGCTCCATTTTGGGACTCCCTTGTGTTCAAACTAAAGCCTGGGAGTCTTCTTTTTAATGGTTTAACTCTATTTTCTGAACTCATTTTGTGGGAAAGGTTTTGATCGAAGAAATGAAAGTGAACCGAGTTTTCATATTAGATTTCCTTATGTTTTAGATAAATCTTCCTTGGGACATCGTTTTTACCATTGTGAAATCCTTTTTATTGATTCATTAATTTTCAGGTTCTATGCGTAAATTTTCTTTGCTTGATCACGTGTGCTGGAAGCTTTTTGGGGCATCACAAAAAATTTGCAAGGTCTCCCATGGAGACAAGAGAGAGAGAGAGAGAGAGAGAGAGTATGGGTGAGGGAGTGGAAAGATGAAAAAATCCACCCAACCATTATATATATAATATATATCTATATACATATTTACATCAACTTACATACATACATATATATATATATACACCCACACTTCTATATATATATATGTGTGTGTGTGTGTACAACTTAAATTTTAAAATTCTCATTATTTTTACTTTCTTTAAAATTACCAAAGTTTTGAAAGGAAAAAAAAATTGACATTAATTTTTCGGGTTCTCAACTACACATGTTAATAAAATATTTCGATAAAGGTCACCGGGCCCACAGGTCATACACCCAAATGAAATACACACATAATATACACATGACATCTATGAAATAATCACATCATCATTTTTATTGAAAATAATTTAAGCGAGTTTAGGTCCCTATAGAAATCTAACTTAAGAAGGTGAAATGTATGTAGGGGAGAGCACAGGTCAGTACGAGTCTATTTCGACCTCAAACCATCATTCAAACTAAATGTATCGACTGAACGAATTTTCAATCCAATTTCGACCGCCAATAATTTCAAAACCATTCAAAGAAGTCTATCGGGTTGACGGGCATATTCGGATTGGGTCAGCGGGTTGGGGCTTCATGGGTGCTGAGCAAGGGAATTGCAGGTATTAGAGAGAGAACTCCATATAAGAGTAATATGTTCAAACGGGGAGGAGCTAAATTGAAGATCTAACCTGTTTAAATAGTAGAGCAAAGTTTCATGAGCATCACAAAAGATCAAGAACAAGAGAGACTAATCTAACTTCAAATAGTGGTGCCTTCTCAAACAAGAAAACAATCCCTTCAAAGCAAACCAGTGAACTTGAGGCGTGAATGATGTAAACGAGAGGGTGCCATTGAGGCAAGCTCATCATTAGAGAGAGAGAGAGAAAAAGGGGGGAGAGAATACAAATTAGGTTTTTTTTTGGAAGAGAGAGAATTGAGCCTGGAGGCATGGAATTGGAAGATAGGTTAGGTTATGAATTGTGCTTGCTGGGATTCTAGGAAAATGAAAAAGAGAAGGGTAATGGCACCATGGAGAGTAGTTTGCATAGGCTGTGTTTGTCGGTCGGGTCGATCAAGATTTTTAAGCTTCACCCATTTTTAACCGAAATCCCAATTGCTTTTTGTGATTCACACTTGAATCCGACCGCAATTTATGCTAAATCCGACCAAACATCAAATTTTTGAGTCGGGTACAAGTGGGTTGGGCGGGTCATCGATTTTTTGCTCTCCCCTAAATGTATGGTACAAATTCAAATTCAATGCATTGTGAGTCATTCTCATGGTAAATCTCATTCATAGATATTCCTTGGAAGAAGAGTGTTGATTTTTTCAAATATGCAGCAAAACTGTTTTACACGTGTATTTTTTTTTTTGGGTCTTTTACTACTACAATTTGTATAAACAAAACCAGCAACTTAGGGAAATTATTTTTAGTGAAAGTTTCTTCCAAATAAGTTCATTTTTGTGAAAAATATTTTTCTACTTTTTGATGACAAAAAACATTTTTAACACTTACCATCCCACCACTACTACCGCCACTACTTACCTATATTACATGCTTACAAACTATTGGGCCCCTGCAAGATTAATACTATATAGACAAAGAATCAATCACAAAAAAAAAACCATCTTAGTCATTTATACGTTAGTTGAGTTCGAGACGTATATAAATGGATAAGTTGTATTTTCAATAATATTTATGGTAAGTTGGTTGTGTAAAAAGTTTTCTTAATTTTTCTTTGGAAGCAAATACAATCTGGTTATGTAAAATGCATTTCACACGACATGAATCACCACATTTTTACAAATATGGCATAGACCCCACACAAATACTCAGTTTAGAACCTACTACACTTGCAAGTGTGCAACGGTTGATACCTTGTAAAACTAGACTCGTTATGGAGTTTTTCATACAAACAATCTTTCATTACAATGATAGATGTTAACAAAAAAATAGGAAGAACACATTAAATGCAATTGAAAAGCAAATAAAAGGGATTAGGATGCAAAAATAGAAATAACTCCTTAAATACAATTAAAGGGAAGTCCATTATTGCATTTTTTGTACCGATTAAGGTGATTGTATTGTTATTTTCTTATCAAGTGATTATTAATACCACCTACCAAAATGAGTGCCGCATAGCTCTTTGTTGTAATAGTACCTGTGTTTTCAAGTAAGTTTTACTACATACACAAATTTGGGCACATGAAGTAGGTCCCATCATTGTATGAAACCAATCCGATGTGAGAAGGATGTGCTCGAATTTGTGATCCACATCTATGCAGCTAGTATTTTTGCTTTCCAAATAGCATGAAAGTAATCAATCAAAAAGATTAATGTAGGCTATAAAAGTCTTTATATCTCACTAGTACATCAAGAATTTGACGTCTTTATCCTTACTTAGGCTTTGTTTCCCTAGAACCCACATACATGGGAGTTTCGTGCACTAGGATGCCCTTATAATATTCATGTTACAGTAGAGTTAAACTTCTTAACATAGTTGAATCTCCAGTTTGATATATTTCTCAGGATATTTTTGTGTTACCACAACTTGTCAATTTTAAGGCTTCCAAATATTTTATTGAACAACATTTTTCTTTTATCATAGCTGAAAAATATATTTTTCATTATAAAAGTATGCTAGCATAATGTCACAATAAAGAGAAAATATTAAACCATCTCACTTCAAAAAAACAAGAACATATTAATATTCAATAAAAAGATAAATTAATAACAAAAATAAAGTAAGGGAGCCTAGACATAAACTGAACAAATCCAAGCGTGAAACAAAAAAATCTTTTTAGCTCTCAAAGAACAAGGGACGTGGAATGTTGGAGAGGGAGCCGCGCAGCAGGAAAAAAATTTGAATCGACATCGTGACCGTAAAAAATGACGTATGCGATTTTCATAAAAAACGAAAACTATAAGGATTTTAATAGTTTAAAACCTCTTTGAAACTTGTCGATAAGTTTCTAGAAATCCCAAATACGTTGAAGACGACCTTGCAACCTTCTCACGTATGACCTGGACGCACTACACGGTCACAATGTGTGGACACCGATTCCGATCGAAGTGTTCTTCCTACCTTGGTTTCTTCTCACACAATCATCTCTAAAAAGCAAAAATAATTGCCAAAGAGGAGAGGAGGCCGGCGGCTATCATAGAGTATTAGGGTTAGATGTTAATTAATTAGCCTCCTTTGATATATAAGAATATATCAAATGTATATTAAGTACATATCATCTTTCCTAAAAGGATATAAAGAGATATACTTAACAAAAATAGTTAATCCCACCATCTCTTAGAGCCGGCCACTTAGGGAATAATCCCTAGGTGTGCCAAATTCCAATACCGCCCCTCATTAATTTAATTTAATTCTCGAATATTCCCGGCGGCAAAACTGGCATTCAAATTAAATTAAATAATTACCGAAACCAACAAGAAAAATATCCGTGCGTATAATGGACTACGTAAGGGATCACGAGGAAGTACAGGACTCGGGCTAACCGTATGAGAAAATCGGATATTCCTAACTCTGTCCCCGAGCTAGATCCTTTTCCGTACGAACCAGAACTTATTCTACTAAAGATCCTGACTGAACTCCCGATCCTAACTCAAATTATGTCTTGAGTCTCCAATTATCAAATGCATTGAATTCTCCCCACATTTAAGATATGAATTCCTGATAAATAAATTAGGTTACTGACAACTCGATTTAATTATCCTCTTCTCATCGCAACCGCACCGCTTAACCTTTTGATATGCCGGTTCCGAAGATCCACTGTACATATTTAGCATAATCAAACCTATAAGCAAAGCACACGAGGGGGAACTCCTCAACCTAAA
>JAULJZ010000001.1:902579-912715 GCA_032270985.1 Heliamphora pulchella | reverse complement strand
CTTTTGACTTTTTGACTAACTCATTCTTATTTCAATTTTGATTAGTTCTTCAAAATTCATATTTGCTAACAGCTGAACAACATCCTCTCTCTTGGCAAACCTATTTCAAATCTTCCATCTCTAATTCAAACAAACTCACTTTAAATTTCTCTCTTTCTCTAACACAAATTTATTCATCATCTCTCTCCCTCCCTCATTCTCTCAGTATGCATCATTGTTGTGCCTTTACCGTCATATACTGTTGGGTAGTGCCTTTAGGCATGGATAATTTGCTAGTAAATATATGAGCTATATAATAAGATACCACCAAAGATGACACCTAGTTGTCGTATCCTGGTCCACCTGGATGAACCCTCAACACAAGTTGCCGATGGTCCTGAAAACTTCCATGTCCCACAAATGAGGTACCTTCCATGTCCCTTTGGCTCTGTTAACAACCTCCATGGTCCTGAAAACTTCCATGTCCCACAAACTTCCATGTCCCTTTGGCTCTGTTAACAACCTCAACGCCAATCGGTACCTTCCACCTACAGTTCATCTTTTCTTTAATAGCAGAGTAAACGGGATAAGATGATAGTTTTAAAAAGCGGCCGTTAACATTATGTAACGGCATTACGTAACGGTTTCAGTAGCCTCCATTACTCATTACGGCCGATTTTTCGGTGTGAAGGAAATTCATAGGTGTAACGGTCATTATTTCTTCCGTAACAGGCGTAACGGTGGTCTAACGGCCGTAACGGGCCAAAACGGCACCATTACTACTTTTGTAACATGCCAAAATAGCGCCGTTACAGGTATTGTGAGATTTGCCTCAAATCTCTCTAATTTCACAATAATTGGCAAATTATTTCTTCATTTTTAACTTTTGACTTTTTGACTAACTCATTCTTATTTCAATTTTGATTAGTTCTTCAAAATTCATATTTGCTAACAGCTGAATAACATGTTTGATTTAAGATTCATATTTCTTAAAAATCCACCATATACGAATTTGATTTTTTTGATGCTCGCCAGTAGATAGAAAATATAGTGGTCGAGTTTTCAAGTGTTCAAGTATTTTATTTTTAAGAAAATTGTTCAAGATCTGTGTTTGTTTACAACCCCCCCCAAAAAGAGAGAGAAAAACTCAATCTATTCAAAATAAAGTTCAAACCAAAATATAAGTTTTGGAATAGTAAATTTGAAATTAAAATTTAAACAACAAATCAAATAATGCGCTTTAATAAAAGCAATATTTTATAGTTATTAAAATTTTAAATGACATGCATAAATTCATTAATTACTACACAAAAATTATTAAACTGTTAATTTTAACTAAACTATATAGTAAAAAAAATTATGACATATATTTGAGCACGTCTAGAAAGTAAAAAAAAATTCACAAAAAATTATTTTAAACTCCAATAAATTTACTTCCGAAATAAAACATATGAATCAGTTATTTTTTATTGAGTTATGCAGAAAATTGAAAAAAAAATCATTACTTCGAGTACTGCAATCGTTACGCTACGACTGTTACACCCTAAAACTGCGTCATTACTACCATTGCCGTTACGTCGATTACTACCGTTATTTAAAACTATGGATTAGAAGTCCCATATCCCAAATGGCCCACCAAGCATCGGCACTTCAGCCAAACAGGCACTTTGGCCTCTTTCAAGAGCAATAGCTCCTTTTTTTGATCGGCAACGATAGCTTCTTTGGAACTAACGAGGAAGAGGAAGAGATTAGGATGAGGTCTTTAATAACTTTAAAACCTTCTCAGCCATCTCCAAAAAGGGACTCCGGAATGCATACGACCGGTTTCTTCAAGTGAATGGCAACACAAACCTTTCGGAAAAACACAGATCTATGCCCAAGCATCCACTTACCCAGCTCACCTACACCTCGTCAGAGCTTTGTAGCCATGAGCATTGAATCTGCCAATGATGCAGTCAACATATGGAATGTTAATCCATGGAATTAGAAAATTATATTATTTAGATGTTATTTAAGATATTATATTAATTAGATATTCTTTTATTTTCTTTTTAATTAATTAGGATATTATATGATCTTGTTTCCTTTAATTAAGAATTCAAGTTTTTATTTTTAAATTAGGTTTTAAGCCTATAAATAAGTTTGTCCTTCAATGTATTAAACAAATTTTGAATGAATAAAAATTGATTTTTTAAGTTTAGATTATTGGTTGTAGAATTTATTTTCTGTCCTTTAGTTTCTAGTTCTTTAATCGCCGACCGTCCGACACCAATTGGTATCAGAGCCGAATCAATCCATCTTCAAAGTTTTGTGCCACCGCCGTTGTCCAGCGCCGTCACCAACCTCTGCCTCGTCGCAACACCACCACATCTTTCACTCGTTGCCACTGCCTCGGCGACCCCACTACTAGCTGCTAGCGCCAACGACCTCCAAGATCGCGACCACCCATTGCGCCATCGTCGCCGCCATCGGCCTTCTCCTCCGCCGACCAAGCCCGCTGCCTGAGTCACCATCGTCAGCATCAACTCCAGTCGCCGCCATCGTCGACTATCAATGCCCTCACCACACCATCCAACCATCACTGCCTCTCCATCGCGACCATTCTTTGCCTGCGCCACCATCTTCTTTACCTTCGGCAATCGCCGCTGCCTCCATCCTCACCTTTCGCTGCTGTCGTCTCGCACCGTCGCTTCTCAATCGCACTCCTATGCAACCGCCGTCGTTGCCTCCCACATCGCCGCTCCCCTTCGTCGTCTTCAGTTGCCACCACTACCTTCAGTCACTGCTCGCCCTCATCAGACACCGTCGCTGCCTCCCTGGTGGTCACCAACGCCTCAAGCCCAAACCCTAACTTCCTGTTCTCTCTCTCTAAACGGACCAAGCCTGTTAAACCCAAATGACCCAATTGACCCGACCTGGTTTGTAAGGGGATTCCTAATCCAAAAGTCCAACCTATTTTATTCCTTAGTCCAGATCTATAAACTCTTAACCCTTTTCTTTACCCATAATATATCCACTAAAACCCAACTCATTAAAAAAAATCCAAGCCCTTAGCTCTAGCCCAATCAATAAATTACCCAGCCCAGCTAAACCCATCCTACCACAAACCTTGACCCATTTCTTTTCCTAGTTCAAAAAAAAAATTAAAAACATTTTCTGTCCATCTGATTTCTCTACGATGTCTCCATCTCTACTTCTGTCAAATCACACAAACTTTCTCAACGTTGCCTATTACCAGACAATTTCTTCGCTGTTTGTCATAAATAATTTCTTTTACCATACGAAATCTTTGTCAAAGCCCATCCATCAAAAAAATATGTTGCTGCCACATCTGCATCACCTAATGAACTCTTACGAGAAATGCTTTGAGCCGTAAGTTTATTTATTTATTTATTAAAAAAAGAGTGAAAAAAAGAGGAGTAAAAAAAAACGAAGTGAGTGGAAAGAAAAAAATGGGAGAAAAAAATGAATTTCTTTGAAGAAAACGTGCAAGGCATTATGCACTCCTTCTGTAGCAAAATAGATTACCTTGAAAAGGCACTGATAGCTATTAATAGGCAACTAATTTTCAACAACAATCTCATGCAACACAATTCAAGTGTCTTTGATTATTTTGTAACGTTCAAAATTTATTACAATTGTTAGACATTTTCCACACCCTAGTTCATGTTGTTAATCAATTTCTTTTTGGCTTACGCAAGAGATTTAAGATGAGATGTTGCATTTTTATGATGACTTAGAAGATGCCTAAGAGGATGTTTTAGCGGTAGAGATTTATTTAGAAGAAGAAGAATTCTTCATCCCAAACCCATTTCCTCACCGCCTGTTCTTGAGTCCGCGGATACTCTTCCTCCTCTTCAAGCTCCGACCGTGCACGATATGCCGTTACAACAAATGCATCCACTACCTACGGAATCTTTTCAACATCAGCATACAATTCCTTTCCATCAGATTGATTGATTTTGTGGGCATTGAAGATTTTATGTGAATTATCAAACTTTGTTTGGTAGCTATCGTCAATGGTCTTACGATCACGCTTCATTGGCGCAACAAGAACTGGGAGCTGTTGACTTATTCACACTACTTATTTATCTGATATGGTCGCATTCATATTTCTGGCAAAACTCGAGGATAAGGTCTTTTTCTTAGTGGAAGAGAATGATGCGGTCAACATATGGAATTAGAAAATTATATTATTTAGATCATAGTTTTAAATACCGATAGAGGTTGATGTAACGGTAACGGTAGCAGTAACGCGGTTTCAGGGTATAACAGCCGTAGCGTAACAGTAGCGGTATCCGGAATCGTGAATTTTTTTATTTTTTGCACAACTTAATAAAAAATAACTGATTTGCATCTTTTTATTCCATAAATATATTTATTAGAGTTTAAAATATTTTTTTATGAATTTTGTTTACTTTATAGATATGATTCAATATATGTCTTAATTTTTTTACTATATAATCTAGTTAAAATTAACAGTTTAATTTTTTTTTAGTAATTAATGAATTTATGTATTATAAATTCATAATGCACAACTAAATGTTATTAAATTTTTAATAATTATAAAGTATTGTATATATTAAAGCACAATATTTGATTTGTTAATTTTGAATTCATTATTCCAAAATTTATATTATTATTTGAACTTTAATTTGTATAGTTGGAGGGGGGTGTAAACAAGCATTATCTTTAACAGTTTTCTTAAAAACAAAATACTTGAACATCATATTTTCTACCTATTGCTGAGCATCATAAAAATTCGAATTCATAGACAGTGGATCTTCAAGAAATCTGGATCTTGAATCAAACAGGTTATTTAGTTTTCAACAAATGTGAATCTTAAAGAACTCATCAAAACTGGAAGAAAAATGAACATGTTAAAGAGTCGAAAGTTAATAACAAAGAGCAAAATTAGCCGATTTTTGTGAAATTGAAGAAATTTGAGGCAAATTTCACAACGACTAAGTAGTATTTAACTTGTCAGACTATTATGAATAATTTTAGGTTGAGAATAATAGAAACCGTCGGATATGTTGATGAAAAAACGAAAATAGAAAATTCACGACCTAAAATCTTGTTATACAAGCCGTAACGGTGCCGTTTCGGCCGTTACACTGCTGTTACAGCTGTTACGGAAGGTGTAACGGCTGTTACACTTGTAAATTTCTTTCACACCGAAAAATCGGCTGTAACGGATAACGGAGGCCAAAACCTTTACGTAACGGTAACGGCCGCTTTTTAAAACTATGATTTAAATATTATTTAAGATATTATATTATTTATATATTATTTTCTTTCCTTTCTAATTAATTAGAATATTATATGTTCTTATTTCTTTTAATTAAGGATTTAAGTTTCTATTTTAAAATTAGGTTTTAAACTTATAAATAAGTTGGTCCTCCAATGTATTAGACAGACTTTGAATGAATAAAAATTGAGTTTTTAAGTTTAGATTGTTAGTTTTAGAATTTATTTTCTGTTTTTTAGTTTCTAGTTCTTTAATCGTTGGCCGTCTGACATCAGCCAACCATAATTCCTCGTGCACCGAAAAACATACTAATCTCTGGAGACCAACACCCCTCTCAATAACAAGAAGTTGCCCATCCTCGAGAACCAAATTGAAGATATACTGATATACTATCTATCTGGATAATCCTCCTAGAAGGAGGTCGCCTCTTTGAAATGCCCGTCACTCCAAGCATCACTATCAGTTCATTCTTTCTATTATGAAGGCTATCTCTTAATCCCCTTGAGTTGATGTTTCTGTACTGTTTTATTTGCATGCCCTGGCTCTGTCTCTATGCTACTTAAGATGCTTACATGCTGATAAATGTATGAGTCAATGATACTTTGCTTAAATATTCAATTGTATTTGTCTTATTTTTGTCTAATTTTATAGCTTTGAGTCATCTTCAATATAAACAAGTCTGAAGTAAAATAATCCTTAAATATCCTAGCCTTTTCTAGATTGTACTCATTTTATATCATGGCATTAGCAGCCTTAAATATTTGTCTGTACATCTAGTACAATGGAGTTGGTCTTGGAGCATTGCAAGGTTTTTTTATTGTGTCCAAAGGCAGAGCCAGAATTCTTAAATTGGAAGAGGGGAGGGGTTGGGGGGAGGAGCCCTGCTGGCTATTCCCTCCCTCCGTCCCTGATTATGTGCCAAATCTGGATTGTAGTTTCACCTAATTATTACTTACTAAAAGAATCACTTAATTGTTGGTGTGGGTTGTCCTCTTGAACCGCAGAGATGTGGATGTGACAGAAAAGCTTGACTACTCCTCTGCAGTGGCATTACTTGGTTACTCTCTCATATTGGCTATTCTAAGAAGTTTCACCGTAAGGGCTGAGGCTGCCAGAGTCATGGTTGCTGCTCCGCTGCTTGCTTTTGTGACCACGCATATCCTGTATCTCAACAACTATACACTAGATTATGGTATTGTTACTTTATCCATTTACGTGCTTCAATTATGCAGGAAGCTAATATTTCTTAATTTCGTCTGCGTCATACTCGTGTATCCTGAATTCAGTAATAGAGTTGTACATCTTTCTTATTCTCTCTGTTGGACACAAAGGTGACTGGCCTTACTTACCGTTGGCCTGAATGTTAGGTTAGAGCATGATGGGGTTAGTTTTATGTTACAGCAATTTTGTGTTTCTTAAGGTGGTAAACCACTTTCCTTCGACGATTCGGGTAGGGCGTGGATTTACTTCTTGCCTTTTTAATTGTTGCATTGATTTCAGTTCTATGAGAGAGAGAGAGAGAGAGAGAGAGAGAGTCAGCTGCTAACTTAGTCTATTCCTATGATTAAATCTTTCTTAATATTTGTTCTAGCAGCATGAATTTCTGATATTTTTTTTTTTTGGCAGGGTGGAACATGAAAGTTTGTGTTGTCATGGGTGTTGCTCAACTTCTCATTTGGGCAATCTGGGCTGGTGTCACTCGCCATCCTTCTAGGTGGAAGTTGTGGGTGGTGGTCGTGGGAGGTGGCCTTGCAATGCTCCTAGAGATCTATGATTTCCCTCCATATCAAGGATTTGTCGATGCCCATGCTCTTTGGCATGCCAGTACTATCCCCCTTACATTCATTTGGTGGAGTTTCATCAAAGATGATGCTGAGCTCCGAACATCTATCCTTTTCAAGAAGGCAAAGTAGCATTTTGGGAGTTTGATGTGTAAAACCCATTGAGTAGGGCAATGTTTGAAAACAACAGTCTTCTATGTAGGAATCGGTTGGAACGAAGTGGTCATCCGGTTTTGTATTTCAATTTTTTTTTTGTGCACTTTTAGTATGTGCTATCAAAGTAGGAATATGGAATGCTCATTGTAACAAAAAGTAAAAATACTTTTCCTTTTCACAAGGTGGGGAAGTGGCATTACATTCTAACATGAAAAGTTTTATAATTTTTTTTTTATTGTTGTATACACGTATTCAATAATTTACAAGTTTATACACAAATTCTAGCCCACCTGACGTTTTATATTAGCATAAATGTGTTTTCGATCATATATGTATATGTGTATGTATTTAAACACTAATAGGCGTTGGTTCAATAGTACGAGTGTTGCACTCCTAAATAAGAAATTGGAAGTTCAAATATTGTCAAGTGCAAAGTGCAAGTTGTGTGAGTAGTTGTGTGTATATTTATCACTCAAAAAATTGTCTTTAAATGACATGAATGCACATGCTGATGCACAAATATTGTACTTAGATTTAGATAAAAGAAAGTGTTTTTTGATTTGTCATTTAATTTGCTAGTTTTTACTTGTTTGCGACGTAAGTCTTGGTATTAGTGAATGTTATTAGACTGGTTTTTGGATGATGAACTTTAATGTTATTTGAGTTAATTGTGAGAGTTGTAATTTATTATTTTTTTCATTTTTTATGAAAATTTTGTTAATATTTAGGAATTAATTATAGTTTGTTGAAACATTTTCATTCTATTCTATCATCTTAGCATGTCAAACGTTGGCATTTGATGTAAGCAACCAAATAGTAGAGCGGAAATAAACATTCTATTATACTCCATTCTAAACATGGCATACCGTCGTGGCGTTGGCGTGGGAAAAAGGCGAAGTTTGAATGGTTGGAGAATAGGTGGATTTAGGTTTAGCGGAGTTCGAATGCTTCAATGAGACAAGTTTCAATGCGCCAGGAAGTGTCGTCCTGTGATAATATTTTATTCTATTCTTGTGTACCAAACATGGCATAAGAGTTTTTATCACTGGAAATTTGGATTGCATATTTTGGCTTGGTGTCCAGGTTACTTGGCACAGCCATTTTTCAATTTGCGGCAGCTTCAGCTTGCACATGAGGTGTGACATTGCGACCATCGCATTATAGACACTCTTTGTTGGAATGGAACCTCAGTTACAACTCACATAATATCTCTTGCCTCAATGCATCAATGAGTATAATTTTTAGATTTCTATCGTCATAAAGAACTAAAAAATTTAAAATTACTAAAATATAAAAATATTAAGATAAGTCTTAAGATCGAACGAAATTCTGAATATAGCAGGCTAGAGACTTATGCTGTGCGCTACTAGACGAAAAAGTCACTAAATATTTTTTGTCATTTTTCATTTTTAGGGATTTTTTTTTTAACAGTAACCTAAAACAAATATACATTTTAGATTTTTTTCGTCGTAAGAAATTGAAAAAGTAAAAAAATAAACCAAAAACAAAATAAAAAGTCCACAAAAAGATGAAAAAATACTCCAAAAAAAGTCCAAGAATTGTTACTCTTTCCAGATTAGAGGAGGCCAAGGCAGGACTTCATTTCAAGTAATAGCAGCACCGAGTTTTTTTTTTCAGGAGGAGAGTTGGCTTTATCATGCTAGACTGAGAAGCGATAACTTACACAAATTATAAGGCCCTAGCCAATAAGGTATTGAATCTCCGTCTAGGGAATACGCGACTACTGTAAAGACTGTGAGAGTTTGTCTCACAGATTGACTGGAAATGTTAGGTACTTTCGTTTTTTCTAGTTCAAAAGCGCGTTTAGTCATAAATTGTCATAAAATAATCCAAACTGATGAACATAAATTTTGGTGATTCAAGAAAAAATGGTTTGAAAATGTTTAAAGAACAAACTATCAACATATAACAAACCAATGACATTTAGTCACAAGTCTATTTTTCTAATGGTCAATGAAGAGTTGCACAAAGTAATGTCTTTATCGAAAGATTAAACGACACTTGTGAATAACAACTCTAAAAATATTGATTTAAGAAATTAGTCGATTTAACAAGTGACAAAACTTTAATCTTCGATTTACAAAGAATTCAAAAGCAATTGTCATACCTTAAGTTAAAAAACAAATCAAAGAATTGTATAGAACAAAATCTTGAACTGAATACTTGAATTAAACTAAAAATATACTCTCCTTAAAAATATGAACCCATCATCATAAAAAAAAAAAATCAACCCTATAAAAAATCAAGTCATTTTGGCATGTGTAATCCCAAAACTCTACTATTGTGAAGGTACGAAGACCGAGTTTAAACAACTTAAATAATTATTAAAATTAAATTAATAATAATTGCAATAACTTATGCGGCCACATTAGAGTAACACAAGAAAACTCTAAATAAGAAAATCTATGTATAAATTTCTTCGAGAAAAAAAAAACATAACAACATGCAAGTATTCTCTATTTTTGATGGATTTAGAATTATGTCTGTAATTATTAAAATTAAATTAATAATAACTGCAATAACTTATGCGACCACATTAGAGTAACACAAGAAAACTCCAAATAAGAAAATCTATGTATAAATTTCTTTGAGAGAAAAAAAAACATAACAACATGCAAGTATTCTCTGTTTTTGATGGATTTAGAATTATGTCTGCAATTATTAAAAAAATAAAAATAATAAACTAAACTAATAACAATGTTGATAATATAAAGTGTTATACTCGGCAAGACTAATGTGTTTAGCAAATTAATAAAATTTTGCAAATTTAAGTCACTAAAAAGAAAAACAGAATACTTAAGTAATATTTAATTAATATTGAAGGGGGCATTTGTACCTACAGTAATTCTACGAACCCATAATGGGTTCCAAAACTTTATCCAGAAATCTCCATTTTCTCTCTCTTCTTTAACTTGGTTTCTCTCACCTCTCTCTCATCTCACTCTCTC
>JAULJZ010000001.1:872676-887322 GCA_032270985.1 Heliamphora pulchella | reverse complement strand
CCCCCCCCCCCCCCCCCCCCCCCCCCCCCCCCCCCCCCGGACCCTCAAATTTTAAATTTTAAATTTACAAGCATTTCATTTTGAGTAAATTTCATTTTCACTTAATAATTACGAATATGAATTTTATAAACAGATTTCATCTGGATATGCCAATTGAGTTGTGATTGATTGTACTGATTCCATTTATTTTAATTAGGCTACTATCTATCAGCAAAAGGCTTTGGATATCAATGAGAGAGAGCTTGGACTCGATCATCCAGATACAATGAAAAGTTACGGTGACTTAGCTGTTTTTTACTATCGGCTCCAGCACACTGAACTGGCCTTGAAGTATGTCTTGCAAATACTTCATTCTTAAACTTTTATCCTTCGAATAAAATGGAAACTTTTCTTGCTTTTTTCCATGCTAATTTATTTGATTCTCTGAGGTAGTACTTATGTCTATTATTTTGTCCCATGGTTCTCATGTAGAACACATTACCGGATATGGACCCCACATTGAATTAAGTATTGAACTACCTTAATTCTTAATAGTTACAATCAAGTTTCACTGGAAAAATGATGGTAAAGTCAAGGATCCAAGGTTCTATTTCAATTGAAATGGCGAAATGACTTTGAATCAATTGAAATTCCATCGATTCATGACGATGGATGATCGGAAGATATTTTGCTAGCTGCACCAGTAAAATGCTCTTCAAAATTTATTTTCTTTTCTTTTCTTTTTTCCTTTAATGATATGAACATTTTTGTTGAAGCTGTATTACTTGTTAACATTCCTCAGCTTTTTACAGTTCAGTGTGGTTTAACCTTGCACACTAATTACTCATCCCAATTCTGGGACCTATTATTTCAGTCATCCAAGCTGTGTGGTGTTTTGCCACTGGCTAGAGTGACTGATGTATCGTCTTCTCAATGTTTTCTGCATGAGGCTCATGTTTTCTTGGGGGCGTTAATCAGGGATACATGTCTTTTGATGCCCATCTTTAGTGCTTGGGGGGCTATAACCGTTTTACTTCTCTCTCTCATTTTCATACCTCTTCTCTCATTGGAGAAATGTGCCCTTGTTTTTATATTCCCGGATAAGTATATTGTTACACTGTCCCCAACTCAACACTCCAAAAGTTCCAACTCCAAACCTTCTTCAGCTAAGTGCAAATCTACTAGCCAAACTTTGACCTTGATACAAATATTGATCAAATTTTTTGGAGAATCTGCCATCATTTAATTTCCTAGATAGATGTCAAAGGAATCAAATATACCTATAGAAATAAGAATGTGAAAAATGTTGTGTCCAAAATTATGCTCACCGATCTCACGTAACTATGGGTTTAAAGGATTTAAAATAAATAGCAATAAAACTAAATATATGAAATGTAAAATAAATCGTAATGGAAGTACTAATAATAAAGAAGTAAATATTTAAAATTATGAGAGACCAAATCGTGAATATTTTCGTTATCTAGGTTCAATTATTAACAAAAATAGAGAAAGGAGAGATAGCAGATGATGTAACTCATAAAATTAAAGTTGGTTAGCTCAAATGAAGAGCTGTTTTTGGCATATTATGCGATCTACGGATCTCTAAAAAAATGAAGAAAATAAAATTTAGAAGACAACTTTTAAACCAACAATGCCATATGGGACAAAATGTTGGGTTGCTAAAAATATCATGCAAATAAAATGAATGTTGTTGAAATGAGAATGCTAAGGTGGATATGTGATAAGACTAGAAAAGATAAAATAATAAATGAAAATATTCGTAAAATGGTAGGAGTTGCACCAATTGAAAATAAGTTGGGAGAAAATGGATTAAGCTAGTTTTGACGCATACAAAGCAACTCAATAGATGGAATAGTAAAGAAGAATGATAAAATTAATGTTAATATAAATACTAGTGGTGGAAAAGATTAAATTGATATTGGATGTTTTATTAAGAAATGGTTTGAGGTTATTGAATTTAACTAAACATAAAGCACTTGACATATTAGAATGGCAAAAAAAAAGACTCATGTTGCCGACCATAATTGGTTGGGATACAAGGCTTATGGTTTGGTTATCTCGCATAACTGAGTACAAATCTACAAAAAACTAGATTTGATCTTGCCACTCTCTTCAATTTGGTAGTTTATGTCATTTTCTGAGATAATCATCTCTATGATCTGCTCATCCATCCCTCTTATTTTCCATTTAGTCACTAATGAAAAGCCCTTCATCATATTTCTTCTTCCAAGGTTTCTGTGATTAGAAAGTTTAGGGTTTTTTCCCCCTACTGATGTGGTAAATGTGGTAAAGAAAATCCGATGCAATGGAGGAATGACTTGACATAAATCTGATCAAGGCAGTGTTTATACTACCAAATGGATTCAAATACACTAGTATGGTGCAAGTGTCCATTCTCAGGAATTTACGAAGTTCCCTAAGATATTTAGAAGAACTACATAACAAGAAACAAGTCAAAAGGAATGAAGTCACTGTATAGTGCACTGCATGTTACGCAAACTCATCAGTCATCACGAAACCAAAGGGCATATAAAACAAGAATTGTTACTCTTCTTTTATTGGATATGTGCAATGATTTTTGGCTTGATAGTTGAGATTTAGTACACATGATTTCGAGCATGCTTGTTTGAGAGGTACACCCTCACTTTTAGCTGGGTTGCTGACAGCTTGTTATATGTATATTCATCGTGGTTTTATTATACAAATTTCAACAACTAATGCCACCAGTGACCTCATGTGTTAAAATTCTTGCTTGGTTCTGCCACTCTCATATTTGTTTATGCAAGAATACTAATTTTTATCATTTATATCAAGTAGCATCAAGATGATGCTCATCCATCAAAGATGCATACTTTATATTTATTCTTTTTCTATTCTAGGTATGTCAATCGCGCATTGTATCTGTTGCATCTAACATGTGGACCTTCTCATCCAAATACTGCTGCCACCTATATTAATGTAGCAATGATGGAAGAAGGTTTGGGAAACGTTCATGTTGCCCTTAGATACCTCCATGAAGCTCTGAAGTGTAACCAAAGGCTACTTGGAGCCGATCATATACAAGTATGACTCCTTTCTCCCACCCCCTCGCCCCTCTCTCTCTCTCTATGTATCCATGCATATACAAAAGCACATCTTTAGTAGATTATGTGTAGCAAACATTAGGCGACTGTTAATTTGCAGTTGCAATCTTGCATGATGTATACAAGATGAAAACTATGAATAACTTATTTTTTACGTATAACTTCTTCTTGATAGCCAAAACAATATGCTTCCCTATAGAATTTTGGAAGTTAATGAGGTTTTCATAGGGAAGCTCAAGAGATTTTCATCAAAATTTGAGTGTGAATTTATAGTTCAACTTAAATTGAAAGAAAGTTTTAGATCCTAATTGGAGTTGGGAAGAATGCTTTTAAATTTGTATACTGTCAATTGACAAAAAGATATATCATGACCATCATAGTTAGTGAATGATGTAATTTTGTTTTTGTTAAGTCACAAATTATCCAAAAGATTAAGCTATTAAGAAATAAGTCCAACAATGCATATAAAGTATGCTATCCAATATTTCCCTTAACATGCAACCATGTCTTGCACGTGAAGAAGAAAATAAACTGAACTAAATAAGTGAATTAATAAAGACAGAAAATAGTGCACAATAACAAAAATAACGTGAAACAGATGAAACTTGAACCCAGGATCTCCTGGAACGAAAGTTCTAATACGTCACCGTCTTAAAAGCTTAAACTGTTAAGCTTAAACGAAAGTTCTGGTACGTCACCGTCTTAAAAGCTTAAACGAAAGTTCTGATACGTTAACAATGTATATCAAGTTATCTAACAATTTGTTTTTCTTTTCTCACTTTGGATGATGAGTATTTTGTCTAGCTTTTAGACTGCTTTTGGGGCATTGGATGACCAAAGGTTGACATTGATTAAAGTTATTTTTTGTAAAAATATAAAATGAAAATTGTAAATGACTTAAAAGGTTAAGTCCACCCCTTCTCTAGCCATTTGGTGGATTTGACCGATTTAATTGGGCAAATTTTGTAAAGTGGACCGTTTTACATCTACCCATGATTCTATATCAACAGACCTCGTTGTCGAGATTAGATAACTCTTTCTAAGTCTTAGTAAGGAGGTGTCCGGTTAGTAGTTGGATTGGTTGAGCCAACTTGTTCGGGATATTCTTTCCATGCAAAATCATCAGTTAGTTTGTGCCGGTCATACTATTCAATCTCGATGACATTCAAGTCCAATTCCTCAAAATACCACAAGGCTACTCTTGTTCCTCGTGCAGAATACAGCCTTCTTTGTCCTTTTCTTCATTGTCAAACAAGAGACTACCTTCTTCCATTTCTACCAACTCAATTTAAAATGGGGTCTTATAAGGAGGAGTTCATTCTCATTCATGTGAGACAAATAAAAAACATGAAGTTTTGAAATACAAACGTTTTCCAACAATCACTAACCCAGCTTAGAGAAATCAGGGTGGGTGTTGTGCAGCAATGCACAACACCATACTGTGCAGCTCAAATAATTTAGCTCCCGAATATATTTTTATTGGATCAATTCATTATCTAGAGATCCCCGAGTTTTTATTCATATAAAAAATGAAATTGATCTGATATTTGTAGCTATGTGATCAAATAACATTTATCTACAAATTCGAGAAGGTGTATAAGCTTGTCTACGTCAAATACCACCCAAATTCTGACCCTTTTCTGTTTCAATATATTGTCCGAACAGAAGTGACACTTGCTAGTAGCTTAAATTAAAATAATGTTAAAGTACATAACAATTCTAATCAGTTTGGGTGCTGGTCAGTCAGGCTGGCTGCCGAATCCAAATGTGACTTATTTAGATGGTTCACTGATTGCAATTACACATTGCCTTGTCTGTTGTAATTCACAGGCATATCTTTTTGAGAATGGCCAGCTCTCTTCTGCATGCTTATGGTGCTAGAATTATAGGTGAATGCTTCTTGCAAAGTATAATCATTAATCCTTATATCTGGCTTATTCAGACTGCTGCCAGCTATCACGCTATTGCAATTGCCCTATCTTTAATGGAGGCCTACTCCTTGAGTGTTCAGCATGAGCAAACCACACTACAGATTCTGCAGGCTAAACTCGGATCTGATGATCTACGCACACAGGTAACATTGGGTGTTTGGTGTAGCTGAAATTATGAACTTATAGATTATAGCTAAAAGAGATAATTTGTGTTTGTTATGACTTAAAGCAAAAGTTATAGATTTTTGTTAAAGTTGTGAACTTAACTTCAAGTAGTAGAATTTGTACTTGATTTAGAATCAGAAGCTACAAATAAAATGCTACAAGCACACCTGTCAGGAACTTTGGATTTTTTGAACTTTTTGCTAAGTTATAAGCAAAAAGTTGAAAAATAAGCTCAAGCAAACACCTGCAGAGTTTCACATTTGGAAAGTGGGCCTTATATTCAAGTGATCCTCAGTTTTATCCGTAACATCTGTAGGATGCAGCTGCATGGCTTGAATACTTCGAGTCCAAGGCTCTGGAGCAGCAAGAGGCTGCACGCAATGGTACTCCAAAGCCAGATGCCTCTATCTCCAGCAAAGGTCATTTAAGGTAATGCTTTCTTGTTCTTCTTCGATTTTCTGCCAGAGAGAAAGCAATATACTAACCCCCGAAAGTTATTTCGCAAAGAATCTTCAACATGCAAACCAAATTGTTGATATAGAAAAGGAGACTATCCTTGTTAATGGCCTCATGGGATTATCACTTAAAGCACAACCAACAGTGGTAGTTGAACACTTTGATAGAGTTTTATCTTTCGATCCAATAAATTACATGAATTTCTTTTCTTTCTTGGATCAGTGTATCAGACCTATTGGATTATATAACCCCAGATGTAGATATGAAAGCAAGAGATGCCCAAAAGAAGCAAGCTCGTGCAAAGGTCATACTCTTGAATATTTTCCAGTTTTGTTTTTTTCTCTTCTCTTCCACCATCTCTTTGCCAATCAAATTTCTACTTTACTCCTACAGGTTAAAGGCAAACCAGGTCAAGCCTGGGAAACGATCACAGATGAATATCAGAAGGATGAAATATTATTGCCTAGTCATCTTGTTACAGAGAACTCTAGCGATAAAGAGAACAAATCTGGAGCAGAGAACAAATCTGAATCTCAGTTTTCAGAATCTAATGATAAAAAACCTGATTTCATTCTAGCGGATCGCATGGTATTGAACCAAAATGATGACGTTGTGCAAGATGAAACATCTGATGAAGGATGGCAAGAAGCTTTTCCTAAAGGTCGTTCAACTGCAAGTCGCAAATCTTCTGGTTCGAGGAGGCCCAGCCTGGCGAAATTGAATACGAACTTTATGAATGTTTCCCAGACAACAAAATACCGTGGAAAGCACACTAATTTCACTTCTCCAAAGATGCCGTTAAATGAGTCTGCTAGTGTACCCGGGTCTGCTTCTCCTGTTCAGAAGAAGTTTGTTAAAAGTGCAAGCTTCAGTCCAAAGCTAACCACCCCAGCAACTGGGACAGAAAAGCCCACTAACACAAAGTCGGCCCCAGCCAGTCCAGCTTCAACTGATCATGCTGCCAAGTCTGCTCCAGTGGTAAGTTCGATCAGTGTTCAGGCAGCTGGAAAGCTTTTTTCTTACAAAGAAGTTGCTTTGGCTCCTCCTGGTACCATTGTGAAGGCAGTAGCAGAGCAGTTGCCAAAGGAAAATTCCAACATGGAACCTAGTTCTCATGGGAGCAAAGGGATGGTTGTGCCAGAAGCATCTCACGTAGAGCAGGTGACAACGGTCAAGAATGAGCAAGAACAAAAGGTACAAAAACCCATTGAAGCGAAACCACTTCTTGGTTCTGATGAGGAACAGAAAAGTCCTGTCAGTGAAGAGCAAGAAACAAAAATCGAGGGTGCTGTGTCAACAGAAGCCTCAGAAGAATTAAAGAGTGCAGCCATTGAAGACAGAGAAGCACATGGTGACCCAGTTGCAGAGCTAAAGAGTGTGGTGGTTGAAGGCAAAGAAGCAGACTCTGAAGTGGTTACCATTTCAGGAGTTGAGGACTCTAGTTCTTCCAATGATTCAGTTATCACTAGTTCTAAAAGCGAAGAATTGGAAACAGTGGTCGAAAGAGGCACATCAGCTCCTGAAGTTTTAGCTGAAAATGCAAATCTCTTGCTGGAAAAGGTTGGCTCCATTCAGAAAGAAAACATGGCACAAAATGATGAAAATGCGGACAATCTACCTAACGGTAACAGCATTGTTGTTCCTTTGTCAACTGAAGCAGAAAACCTGGGAAACACAAGCTCTAGCCCCTTGCTAATGGAAGCAGAAAAGCAAATTGAGGCAGAAACTGGAAGAGAGATGAGCAAAAAACTATCTGCAGCGGCACCTCCTTTTAATCCATCCACAATTCCTGTGGTTGGCTCAGTTGCAATGGTCGGTTTCAAGGATCATGGTGGGATATTGCCCCCACCAGTGAATATTAGCCCAATGGTTTCAGTCAATCCTGTTCGTAGATCACCTCATCATTCAGCTACTGCTAGGGTTCCATATGGTCCGCGGCTGTCTGGTGGATATAATAGATCTGGAAATCGGGTTTTACGTACCAAGCCTACCTTCCACAATGGAGAGCACAATGAGAATGGGAACCACTTCGGCCCCCCAAGAATAATGAACCCACACGCTGCTGAATTTGTACCTGCACAACCTTGGGTTCTTAATGGCTACACAGTTTCTCCAAACGGTATTCCGGTGTCCCCAAATGGTTTTCCATTATCCCCAAATGGTTTTCTGTTATCCCCAAATGGCATTCCAGTGTCACCAAACGGTTTTCAACCATCCTCGAATGGTATTGCAGTGACACAAAATGGATTACCAGTCTCTGCAATCAGTTCTTTAGACTCTCCGACGGTTGCAACTGTTGAAGTTAGTTTTGAAAATCAAATCCAAGTTGTTACAGAGGAAAATACAGAGGATTCTTCTGCCAGTACAGGGAATCTTAGTGAGTCAATTGAGCAGAAAGCAACAGAAGTTCAATCTGCAAAAGATGAAAGTATTCATCCTCAAATTGAAGAAAACCCAACAGACACAGTTGTGGTGCTTGGAGATATAGTTGTGGCAAATGAAGATTGTGACAACGTAGAAGTCGAGGAAAAGCCAGGCAAGTGCTGGGGAGATTACAGTGACAGTGATGCTGATGTTGTTGAGGTTACAAGCTAAATTGAGGTTTTGACTGTGTCAGTTTCTGAGTTACCTGTTCATAACCTGCGGCATTTCAACTGCAAGAGAGGAAAAAGCAAAAGCAACATTTAAATTGTGAGCTGCATCAGCGAGTTGGAGTAACTCTTTGTCCAAAGCATTTAAGAATATCTGCTACAAATCTTGGTGGTGCATTAATTTTCTGATATGATTTGGTTTTGTTGCAGAAAGGTTTGTGAGATGTTAACTAAGATTCTTTAAGAAAGTGCCTGGAAGATATCTGCGCAGCAAGCATATCCTCCTTTCTGCTTGAGTTTTGTTGGTCATCGAGTGGATCGAAAAGAACCTCGAGGTACTTGTATTTTTCCGGTAATAATTTTTGAATGAAACTTGGGAGTTCTGTTACTAGAAAGTTTCTTTTTTCTTGCTTGTAGCCAAATATCAATGTAATACCCTTGACTATACATTTTTTGGGTCAATTTGAATTATCTAATAAGCATTCTGGTATGACAACCTGAGAAATGTAGTATGAACAATTAGGGAAAGTTTGTATTCTTCTTGTTTCTTTGTCCTGGATTTTGGCTTCATGTACTAAATTTTGTATGAGGGTTTAAATTCTTTGAATATCTTCTGATAAGAAATGATATAACTATGTTTACTTGAGCCGAGATTGTTTGAGAGAAACTGAAATAAGTCGTCGCGAACAATTGTTCTTTGTTACATTCATCTGAAGAATAAATGTGTATCATCTTCCATGCCTATGATCATGAGCAAACTTGGGGTGTAAAATGTTTGGGAGATATGTTTGAATGGCACATAAATGTGATGCCAAAGTAATTCAGAGTGGTGACACAACTTACAGGGAGGACTTTTCCTAACAAGCCAAACTTGTTAAAGTTGTTTCCAAAATTATTGAGAAATAATGAGTATATTTTTGGTCCTTTTTGTGCAGATTTTAACTACAAAATCATCAAAGAAGTGTGGCGAAGAGAGAAATCGACATTAGGGTAGGGAGGGGAGGCAGTGGTGGTTGGTGATGAGGGATGGGGCGATGAGAAAAAAAAAAGGGTCTATAACGGTTGTTCAAATTGGTAATGTTTGGAGAAAGAGCTGTATTGCATGTACAGATGACGGATGACCGACCAAATACAAATAAGATATAAAGATTAAAACTGACTATTTAGAATTTATTGGCAATAAATTTTGAATTATTAGAGTTTTAATTTTTGTGTCTTATCTGTATTTGGTTGGTCATTCATCATCTGTGCAATTATAATAAATTCTGAGTAGTCATAATTTTAATCTTTGTGTCTTATCTGTGTTTGGTCGGTCATCCGTCGTGTGTGCAAAGTTTCATTTCAATGTGGTTTTTAATTGGTGGTGTGTCGATAGATGGAGTGGTAAGGAAATGATATGTGTGTGGAGATAACTTAAGCATATGTTTGGCATAAAAAAAAATTTGGAGTTATTTTTTGGGGGAGCTTTTTCTCATTTTCTTTTTTGGACTTTTTTTTGGGTTTAATTTTTTTTTTGTTTTTTGGTTTCTTGTGTTGAGAGAAATCCAAAAAAGTATGCCCTTTGGGTTAAAGCTAAAACAAACTCACTAAAAATTTATAAAAAAAAGTAACAAAAAATAAAAAAATACCAAAATACCCATTTGTTGGAGCTTTTTTTAATGTCCAAGTTGATTTGCAAAAGAAAACAAGGGTGAGACTAGCTTGCGGCGGTACAGAAAAGTCTCTTCAATGCCCAAGTTAGTGTTTTGTACGAGAAAGAAGTGATCAATTTAGAGAGAGTAAGTTTGTTTTAGTATGCATTTCAGTAGAATTTTGAGAGAGAGATTGCGCGTGTATCTTTTAGGAAGGGTTGGGCCTTGCTTTTATAGTTGAGTTAAAGTTGACTTTGAGATACTATCATTGTAGTCCCATTTATCTATAGCTTTGTTGAGAGAGCCTCCATATCATGCCTATAACTTTATAGATGTTGTTAACTCATCGTTAATGCTTATGAGCTTAGCCATGCAAGCCTCTTGAAGGCTTGACTTACTTTCCCGAGCTTAGCCCATGTTGGTTTAGGATTTGCATTGGTGCTCAACCAAGGTATATATTGGCTGCGATTATTAGCTTAGCCCTCTACAGGTCGATCTCTCCTTGGACTTAGATTCACTTTTAGGCTTGACCCATTCTAGGCGACCCAAGCCCCGATTGAGGGTTTGGTTAATTCTCGATCCGACCCCTTTCATTTGTCCCCAGCTCATGTGATTAGCTACTTCATGTGGTGAAGGGTAGGAGTTGCTTGGTTATATCTTTTGTTTTTTGGCTTAGCCTTTTCAAAGCTAAGTTATTCAGTTCCTCAATTCTTCTCAGCCATTTAGTGTTGAGTTGCTCAACCCATACCTACTTGCTTGGCTCATTTAAGTTGCTTTGTCATCAGTAGTCACTTCGCCGACTTGTTAGTCTACATATCATCTGCTGATTGGTTGGAGCTCAATGTGCATATAGTTTTCAAAGCGTCTGTAGGTGCCCTTAACCCGGAGTGACCATTAGAGGTGCGTTTTCACCTTCTCTTCTCCTCCTCCTCCTCCTTCTTCTTCTTCTTCTTATTATTATTATTATTCCATAAAAGGATGAATCTCTCACTCGTTTGCCCTATTTACATTTGCGAACTGTCCTGAGAGATCAAAGATCCTTGTCGCGTGTCACCGCTCTTCAGTCACGCGTCGTCGTTTTTTAGTCGTACTTAGCCGCTCCCCTATTGTAAATCGTTGTCCTATCCAATCACCTTTTGTCCGTAGACTTCAACGACCTTTAGTTGCTTCTTATAAGTTCTCCACTTTTCCTTCATAGCTACTAGTTTCATTTCTTACAAATTCTATGATTTTCTATTTATTAGCTGTCATTTTCTTTTTTCTTCTCTACCTATACATACTTGTTTTTTTTTTTTTGTGATTTATGCCTGGTCTAGGTGTTGTTTTGTCGACGCCTTATCTTACAACCCTCGCTATATTTGCTTTACATTCTGGTTTAAAGGGTCTGCTCGACCTTTTAGGAGCTTTTGACTGAGACCAAGCTAATAGCCATGTGAAAGTTCAAGTTCGTAATCGTTGACCCCCATTCCCTAGTAGCTTTTAGAAGAAACAATAACATTCCATCATCCGTTACTATTAGGCTCTATGATGAAAACAACAAGATGCATTTTCGGCAATGGGAACAACGAAGTGGTGTTTCCTATTGTCTCGGCATTTGATAATAGGGTATGTTATCTCATTGACCCTCTCATTATGGAGATCTTAGACCAATGTCAATTTCTCTCATTCCAAGTGTAAACTTCTGTAAGATAGTTATAGGGGTGACTGAGATCAACCGTTTCTTTGGTTTGAATCTCGGTTCCTCGAGATCTTCTATTGCTCCATCCTGGGTAATAACAAGGACCTCTCCACCCATTATCTCTGCCATAGGGAGCTTGACCTCAAATTAGTTCACGATCTTCCTAACTTTGACAAGCATTCCAGTGACTTCATTCTGGTTGACGAAGAGTTTGAGTTCCCCCGGATATGTCGGTCCAAGCCAAGCTATACCTAAGTGAATAGATACCCAGGCCTGTCTCTTTTGGTACCTTCTAGGCTGAGCTATACCTATGAAAACTAGACACCCGGGTTTGTCCCTCTTGGTGCCTTATTTCCTTTCCTTCGTACTTCATTTATGTACTTGTCATTTTTTGCATTTTTATTGCCAATTCCTTAGTGTTTTGTAGGAGAAAAAAGTGATCAACTTAGAGAGAGAAAGTTCGTTTCTGTACAAATTTCAATAGATTTTGTGTGTGAGATTGTGTGTGTACGTTTTAGGAAGGGTTGGACTTTCCTTTTATAGTTGAGTTAAGGCTGACTTTGAGATAGGCAGTCTCATTTATCTCTAACTTTGTCTAGAGAGCTACCATATCAAGCCTATAACTTTAAAGAGGTTGAGTGTAGTTTTGGGTTTAACAAGATTAGTTAGATCATCATTAATGCTTATGAGCTTAGATATGCAAGCCTCTAGAAAGCTTGATTTACTTTTTTGAGCTCAGCACACGTTGGCTTAAGATTTGCATTGGTGCTCGGCTAAGGTCTAGATCGGTTGCAATTATTGGCTTAACCTTATACAGCCTGGTCTCTCCTAGGTGACCCCATGTCCTGGTTGAGGGTTCGATCCATTCTCGATTTGGCCCCCTTCATTTGTCCTCGACTCGCGTGATTATCTACTTCATGTGGTGAAGGGTGGGAACTGCTCGACTGTATCTTTTGTTTTTTTTGGCTTGACCTCTTCAAGGCTAGCTTGTTCATTTCTTTAATTCTTCTCGGCTGTTTAGTGCTGAGTTGCTCAGCTCATACTTTCTTACTCGACTCATTATAGTTTCTTCGTCGTTAGTAGTCAGTTCGCCGACTTCTTAGTTTACATCTCATCTACTGATTGGTTGGAGCTCGGTGTGCATATAGTTTTCAAAGCATTTGCAGGTACCCTTTCATCTGCCTGGAGTGACCGTGGGTGGTGCATTCGCCCCTTTCCTTCTTCTATAAAAGGATGGGTCTCTCACTCTTTTGCGCTATTTGAATCTATGACCTATCTTGAGAGATCATAGATCTTCGTGCGCATCGCTGCTCTTTAGTCATAATCGGTTATTCCCCCATTATAGACCGTCATTCTGTCCGATCACCTTTCATTCGTAGACTTTAGGGACCTTTGGTTGTTTCCTATAAGCTCTTTTCTTTTCCCTCATAACTTTTATTTCATTTCTTATAAACCCTGATTTCTCGTTTATTGGCCGACTTCTCTTTCCTTCTTTAACCATACATACTTGTCTTTTGTGATTTGTGCCCTGCTCTGTGCATTGTTTCATCATCGCATTATCTTACAACCCTCACTATATTTGTTTCACGTTCTAGTTTAGAGAGTTTACTTGACCTCCTATGAGATTTTGTTTGAGGTCAAGCTAATAGTCATGGGGAAGTTTAGGTTCATAGTCGC
This sequence comes from Heliamphora pulchella, assembly GCA_032270985.1. NCBI lineage: Eukaryota > Viridiplantae > Streptophyta > Magnoliopsida > Ericales > Sarraceniaceae > Heliamphora > Heliamphora pulchella. The sequence goes on along the minus strand of JAULJZ010000001.1, from coordinate 874,110 downwards.
CGACCCCTATTCCCTAGGAGCTTTTAAAAGAAAGTAGAACATCTCACCATCCGTTACTGTTAGGCTCTATAATTAAAACAATAAGAAAGATAGCATCTTTAAAAAGGGGAACAAAGTAGCATTCACTATTGTCGGTAGTCGGTGGTGGGCTACATTTTTCCATTGACCCTCACATTCGGGAGAGCTTTGACTAATGTCGATTTCTACCATTCCAGTTGTCAACTTCTTTAGGATAGTCATCTAGGTCACCAAGATCAAATGTTGCTTTGGTTTGAATCTCGGTATCCCTGATATCTTCTACGATTCTATCCTAGGTAATAATAAGGACCTCTCCACCCTTTATCCTCAGCATAGGGAGCTTGGCCTCAAATTAGTTCACGATCTTCATGATTTCGACAAGCACACTTGTGAATTCATTCTTGTCAACGGAGAGTTTGAGTTCCCCCTAGATACATCGGTCCAAGCTAAGCTATACCTAAGCAAACAGGACACCTAAGTCTATTCCTCTTGGTGCCTTCTAGGCCAAGCTATACCTAGGAAAACTAGACACCCAGTTTTGTCCCTTTTGGTTCCTTCTTTCATTTTCCTTGTACTTTATTTATGTACTTATCATTTTTTGTACTTTGATTGCCAATTCCTTAGTATGCAGGTGTTGATTTCGCAACTTGGCAGAAAAGGAGGATCGATATTAATATTGTCATACAAGCTTTAGCCCATAAGACAGGCAAATCTATGCCAAAGCTCCTGAATTACGTGTTGAGCTATTGCCACATGATTAGGCACCGAAACGCTCCCTCTAAAATCTTGAGGGAGACCTTGGCCGATTGATATTCCTCTAGAGTTCGCGAATACACTTTGTCACGCCCCGAATTGTTAGAGACAAAACTGTCAAGATCATTATTTTTGAAAACGATTTTTGGTAAAAAATTAACTAGACGGGTAAATGCCGAATCAGACTTCAGATAAAATTTTTAACATTAAACGATCAAAATTAAACCTGTGCAATCAAAGTTAATTTAGAAGAATACATTTTACAAGTCAAATCTTCAACTACGTGTTTGATTTTGAGTTAAAGCTCCCGTCACACTTTCTACTGTATTCCCTTATGCGATTCTCGAATATAGTGTAGGCTATAATCTATTGAGAGCTCGTACCGACAGAATCTAGACAACTTTAGTCTTGAAGACAAGTTTTAAAACTGGTTCATCTTATCCATATATTTATCGGGCTACAACGGGTACCTGTGAAGTAATTATGAGTCAAACTTCTAGTGGAACACGGATACGTATTAGCGGTTTTCGCAATTAAGCAAACCTAATAGCGATATCTACAATTATAAAAAAATTAGCAGCGATTTTGTAATTTTCATAAAATACTAAATTACAGTTCACACCACTAAAAACTATAATTGCACTCTAACCCATAATCTCAAGA
>JAULJZ010000001.1:859643-872576 GCA_032270985.1 Heliamphora pulchella | reverse complement strand
ACGAATTTTCTTAAAATTCAACTCAAACTCCCAACTTTGCTCCCATTCTAATATTTAAATCTTTCCACTAACACACCTATATCAATACCATCCATCATTACGTAATTAAAACTTTAATTCTCACTCCAAATTAGCACTTTTCTCAAATCTACCGAACGTCTCAAAACAAGTTTCGATTAAATCCTAAAAATAAAAAGGGACCGGGTAACTACAATAGGTATCTTATGTGACACTACTCTCTCTCTCTCTCTCTTATTTCAAATTCAAAATTTCTTTTTATCTTTGATTAAATATATGTTCTTAATATATATGCAAATCACCTATTTTGTTACTTTTAGTTTAAATTAAGTGTACGTTTAATGAAAATGTTTTGAATATCTATGTTAATAATTAAAAAGATTATTTTTTATTTAAATTAATTTTATAAGTAAATTATGTTCAAAGTGCCTTTAGGCATAGGTAATTACTAGTTAATAATCAAGCTTGGACAATGAATTTGTTCACTCTTTGGTATCTCTTGATTTCTGATTTCCCTCTTACTCGCAGTCACTACTTCTATGTTACAAATGTTATATTTCACATATTCAGTTTTACTCCTACTTATTTTAAACCATTTTGATTCCAATGCTTCTCCAAATTTCTGAATTAGTGTTAATTTTATTTTTATATTACTTATTTTACGTTTTATTTTTGAACTGACTGATAGTTTTGCCAAATTTGTTTGTACTCTGTTGCAGGTTGAGTGTTCTGTTTGCCAAAGTTTAACCTATCCCGGAGAGGAAGTGTTATGCTCTGTTCGTGGTTGTAAAGCTGTCTTCCACTCAACATGCGCAAAAGAAAGGATTGGGTTTCCTTCTTTGAAGAAAATTAAATGTCTTCAGCATGTAAAATTCTTACCATTCTGGTTCCAGCTTTTTATTCTTGCAATTTAACATAGGTTCTTCCTTTTGTTCTGTAGTGAGGATATTTTGGTCATTCTTGCGCTTTTATAGACCTTATACAAGCTGTTTTACAGTTTACTATCTGCCTGCTTAGGTTGTTAAACATGTTAAATTGTTTGCTTTTGATTAATCACGGTACTACTGAACGCTAAACAGTGGTAATGAATCACATTAATGCTTATTTAGCAGGCTAATAGTGTTCCTACTAAGTTTTGATGAAGTCTCTTGGCGATCAACATAATAAGTTGGTAGGGTATAAACTTTGGAGAAAGTTTTGATCTGAACTTGGGAAGAAATATGAATTATTTGTGTTTCGATCTTATATGAATGTCTTGTTTCCTACCTGTTTGTTGGTTGTCTTCCTGCAATGATATTCTGTTTGCCATAATTCCTTCCCCTGTCATTACTGACTTTTCCCTTTAATCATTATCGGTTGTCAAATTTATATAACTATTGTCTTTATTATTGTTTTTAACTTGTCACTGGCGTTGGTGCTTATGCTGGTGACATCTTTGTCCAAAATAGGCATGCTTCTTATGCAAACAAAAACCTTATTGGCGCTGCGTCCGATGCATGTTAGCCTCACACAATAAGTGTGATGCATTCCCCGAGGGTGTCATCCATTTAAGAAACCAACCGGGGAGAGCTGTTTGTTGGCGGCATCCTGCTGATTGGTGGGAGAAGAAGGTCAATCTCTTCTTTCCTTCATCAACATGGTTTTTATATTCCTGATACATTCTCTGTATTTTTCTGTCAGAGATACCGTTTTTGAGTCATTGAAATTGTCTTTGCCTATTTTTTAACCTGTGGAAATGGTTGAAGGGATGATGTTCACATTTACAAAGTGGCAACATGCAGATCCTACCACCAATCTTTTGGCTTGAATTCTTTGTCTTCTTGTTTTATTTTTCTACATTCAAAATATGTCATCGGAAAAGTTTCAGGCATTGTTTGCTGCATTCTGTACTGACTTCTAGATTTTGGCTATTGATTTGCGGTAGTGTCTTCATTATTGTGTTGGCTTGCAATTGTTTTTCAAGTTTATATACAACTCATCAACCAGGTCAGACTGATTGTTTTATGACTTGGCTGAACTTATTGCATTTGAGGTCTAGATCAGAAGAGTCAATTCCTTTTCAGAATGCTCAATTACTTTTAACCTTTCTACTGGGGTTTTATTATGTATTCGTATTTTTTATTGATTTGGGTGGATGACAGGACTAACATATCTTGTTGAATTAGCAGCATGCAGTCCCAACAACCAACATAGAGGTCAGAGTTTAATAGTCGCTCTTTGTTGTTTACTGTAAGAAAAGAAAATGCACCAGGAAATTGCTTTCTTTTGAGTTCTGTTTTTTGTTTAAAGTAAATTTACATGAAAGAAATAGTTAACAATCGATTTGAATCTCAAGTTTTACTCCTGATTCCCTGAAAGAAGAATCTTGGCTAACGCAAAATGGCTACTCCCTCCAAGTCCTACTGCACATTTTTGAGAGAACTTGTGCTGGTAATATTGCCCATTTTCTGTTTTTCTATTTATAGAAAAAAACAATTTTGCAATAAACAAAAACAGCATGTTTTCACAACAAACAAGAAAAAGAAATCATGTTTGGTAAGTTGTGGAAGGGAGAGTGACTTACCAGGGGAGAGGGAGAGCTGTTGCTGCAGGTAACGGGGGAGTGGCTGCAAGGAGTTTCTTGAGTGGACGGGAGGGGGAGCTTTGAAGGGAGGAGGTTGCCTGTGGGGTGGGTGGGATGGCCAGAAAGGGTTGCCAGAGGAGGGTGGTTTGCTGGACAGGGAGGAAAGATGCTGAGCAAGGGGGTAGGGAACAAAAACACGTTTCAAAATAAGTGAAAACACATTTCTTTTGTTTTCACGTTTTCCAAAAAATTATGAAAATTGTTACCCTTTTTTGGGCAACAGAAACAATTACCAAGCGAATTTTTCATTTGCTAGTTTTCAATTTGTTTGGAAAAAAAAAAAGAACATTCCCAAACCGTTGTTCCATTGCCACAATTTAATGTAATGATGTTAAGATGCAACATCTAACCTTTCACCTCTCAAATTTAGGAAATATTTTGTCATTTGCCTCTACCGTACATTGAGGAGGAGTTCAAGATTGACTTTACTTGGAAAGATGTGATGGAGAATAAAATGGAGCCACCTCCGTATGTGCACATCAGGCGCAGTATCCAACACATGCTGTCTTTCCATTATGCTGAACCAATTAAATGTTTTAATCAGTATCAACAACATTAATCCTTTGTCTGTACATGAGCTGAAAAAGTATTTGACTTTCTCTAACATCTTCCTGGGGCTTAATGATTTCTCTGCAGATTGATGTTTAAATTTATTTGCTTCAATTCGAGTATCCATTAGTATTAATTGTCCTTGACTAATTTAGATGTGTACCTTACCAAGAAAAAGCGTAATGATGTTGATGCTGATGTTGGTTGCACAAATTGCATTTCTACTCAGTGCTCTGATGATTGCGTTTGCAGGTATTAATTTTTAAAAATCATCTACATTATCTCTCCTAAGAGAAATCATTCAATAATATGTAGTACTTTCTGTTCTATTAGTTAATTTCCTGGTAACTGTATTTGTGCAACAATTAGGAGTCCAGATTTATGAGGAGCTATTGCCTTCAGAAAACAATAGCACATAGGGTCTCTTATCATAATTCACATCTTTTAAATTATCCACGTATTCTGATGAGCACCTACATTTAGCTCCTTCCGGGAATTATTTTAATGATCTAACTTTATCAACAAATTACAAATTATCAATATCTCTTAATGGCTGCTTCCTATTCTACATCCTTAGTGTTTACTGTTAATTGTAATACTAATAATAAATGTAGACCACCCATCTTTGATGATAATTTACAAATTTATATGTCAGTGCAACTATGTGATTGTCACCTATCCCAAAATGAAAAATAAAGAAAAAGCAGCAACTATCAGATTGTTCTTTAACCCAGACTGGTAGAGTTCAAGACATCCTTTCTCCCATATAACAAGTGAGGAAACCATAAAACCATAGAGGGAGAAACTGTTTTTCTAGTAAGAACTCATATCATCTTATTTTGCTTATTTGGTTTCTCTGTTTTCGTGTTTTGATCTTTTTTTTTTGAATAACCCTCTCAGCTCACAGGAAGCAATTCCAGATTTTATTTGTTTGATATTAGAGTTGTAAGTGTTGATATTCTGTCATATTTTAATTTAAGTGCTTTGTTTTTAGCCTTTCTTCTGTAAGTACTTGGTTTTTGATCTATATGATAGTGTTAATTTTTTATAAAGTGATCTATTGAGATTATGTGCATGTAGCATAAAGTTTTGTGGGTTATAGATAGAGTTTTATAGCATCTTTCATAATTAATAGGGTTCAATGTATAAGCTGCTCGAAGGCTTGCCGATGCTCAGACATGTGCACAAACAGACCATTTCGCAAAGAGAAGAAGGTCAAAATTGTCAAGGTATGAATTATGCTCTTTAATCTCACTACTTTTCTTGATATAACATTTGATTAGTTCGGCTTAGGTTCTTTTGAAAGTAGTTTTTCTTGAACTGCTCTTTTGAAAACGATACGCTTGTATTTCTTTCCAGACGGAATTTTGTGGTTGGGGAGTAGAGGCAGCTGAATCCATTAATAAAGGCGATTTTGTAATCGAGTATATTGGCGAAGGTAGTTTTCTTTACCTTACATTTCAAGATACATCAAAGCATAACCCAAACCTTTTACCGTTCTATTCACAAGCATCTCCTTGATTATTTAGGATTGGATTTGAATATTCATGATCTGGTATCCTAATTTTCTCTCTTCTTTCTTTCTATAAATAGGAGTATAAGAAGCGTGTCTTATCCATATGAAGATGAAATCAACAAATGCGTCAAGCTTCATTTTTGTTGTTTTTCTGTTTTTTGATAAACCAAGGTGCACTTTCTGGAGCAATGGAGTTGCCAGTGGATAGGGCTTTGATGCTTCAGTCATGTTGTTGGGTTCAATGGATCAATTCACTGCATCCCCTTTTCCTTCTTCTCAGGCTTGGCTAGAGTAGGCTTTCCCATCTAAAAAGAGCTGCAAATTGTTTTTTTTTTTATCTTCCTTGCATTTTTTTTCTTTTTATTTTTGAGTGGTAGGAATTTTTCTCTCTCCATTTATCTCCCATATGACAAATATGCAATCATGCAGAAGGTGTTGTTTTTCTAAACCCAAGTCCTCATGAGCCATGAGGTATTGTTTTGACCACAAACTATGTACTTCGCATTAGCTGGGCAACTCAAGCCTAGTCTGAGTTTGTTTAGTTCGCCTCATGCCTGGCCTTGGTTAGAGGACATTGGGCTTCATTATTGTTTTTATTTTATTACAATCAGTAGGAAGGAAACAATGGAAGGGGAAGCTGCAGCTTGTAGCAGTGAGACCTGAACCTCATTTCACTAGGCCAACTATATTATGTGTTTCTCCTTTGGGTAATCAAGTTTATTTGCAAATCCATTGGGGCCTGATTACTTTATTTCAACTTTGCCAGATTCAAAATGCATGGTTTCGCACTTCATATGATTTATTTAATTAGGACTGTAGATAATTTGATGTGGTACATTTAGTCTTGACTTCTGATATCCAAAAGGGATAGAGAGAAATTCTCTTGGAGCTGATTTAGATTTTTGTTGCAGTTTCTCTGGGGACCTTGAAGTTTATAAGTTCTATTTTTTACTATATTGTTTATTTATTTATTTGTGTTGCAGTTATTGATGATGCAATGTGTGAACAAAGGCTTTGGGACATGAAGGACAGAGGCGTTGAGAATTTCTATATGTGTGAACTCCGGAAGGATTTTACAATTGATGCCACTTTCAAGGGAAATTCTTCTCGCTTTCTAAACCATAGTTGTCATCCTAACTGTAAACTGGAAAAATGGTATGTGATAAGCATAACATTACTGTTTATCACATCGATTGTTAGAACATGCAGTTTTCTTCTGGAGATGGATTTCAGATTTGATTTAATTATATAATTATATACCAGTAGACCTTGACTTCTCACTTCCAGTAAGGTGTTGAGAATCTTCCCTTTATGCCCTTTTTTATATTTTATCTCTTTCTTTCCACCATTTTCTAATTTACACCATTCAGAATTCATCATAAGACAACAGTTCCCAAGGCTTGTAGAATGGTGTTAGAAACAAGGAATTGCAACATCATCCTATGAAGATCTTCAAAAAGTGTTTTCACGTCCTCACTTATAGTCTATCAGTATGGATTGGATCTTCCTTGAAATGGGTTGTGGTGGATCTCATGTCATTTTTGCTTTCTTGGGCATCTGACTATGACCTTACTATTTTGCCGTTTTTGTTTTGGTCATAGATCAAGTGTGTCTCAAAAAGGATGTGCTACCTGCACTTTTTATTAGTATTTTAATGGATGCTTTCCATTGACAACATTTTGAGAGTTAGTTTTTTCTATCTGGCAAGCATTGGCCTGTTTTCAGACAGTTATATATATATATATATATAAATAATATTATAGGTTGATTCAAGAATCTTCCCGTCATACGAAAATTTGACTTCGTTGATATGCTTCTGACAGTTTTTGTCTTTCTTTTTGAAGGCAAGTTGAGGGGGAGACACGTGTTGGCGTCTTTGCTGCTCGATCTATAAAGAGTGGGGAACCATTGACATATGATTACCGGTATGCTTTAATTTACTTACTAGTTGTTCTTATTGTTCTTTGTTTGTGTTCTCTCATTGTGATGACTCTAATTCATGACAAAGGCTAAAATTGAGCATGCACGCTGTGCATATAGATGTGATATGGCATGGAACCGTGGGGTTAGTGCAGCGCTTGGCCACCAATTGGCTCCCTTGTTTATGTGGGTTTGATCCTCGGGAAGTGGAGTTTACCTAGCAAAAAAAAAAAAAAGGATATGATGTGGCATATGATATAATTTTGATGCTTCTATATGGCCATCTTATCCAAATGATAACAATGATTGATTTGTTTTACTTTTTTTATGTTAGCTATATAAGAATACCGTAGTGGGTTTTAGGACCTGCCATTGAGCATACTGATGAGATTTACTTTAGGCGTTCTTGTTAAAATTCACACAAGTGAGTGGGACCCATTTCACCCTTTTAAAAAAAGAAAAGTTCACACGCCATGATGTCAGACCTAAGAAAAAAAGAGCAAAAAATAAGAGGCTACACGTGATAGATCTCAAAAAGTGGTTGTACGTAAGGGAGGATGTTAGAGTATACAATCCCACATTGCTTGATTATGGAACTAGGTGTAACTCGTGCCTAAAGGCGCACATAATTTGAATCAATCAAAACTAATTATTCTTTCCAAGCACTCTTAACACAGTTAGAACTAAGTAACAACAAAGATTAACATTAGAACTAAATAACAACAAAGATTAACAACGAAGATTAAAATGGAGAGGAGTTCGATGGTGACAACCAAGTAAAACTGATATTGTTGCCAAGATTAACTAATCAACCTAGAAAAACAAAATTAGTTAATTGAATAAATTAGTAATGAAGCAAACACCTTCGGCGTAAGATAATTGACAATCTAAAAAACATTTCAACATAAAATAGTATAGCACGATAAAATCTCTTCAAAATGTATATCATAAAAATTAACACTCTTTGAACCACCAAAAAAAGAGTGTTATCCATCTCTTAAAAAATCTCTTCAAAATGTTGTCTTCAAAGCATTATAATAACAAAAAGAAAAAAAATGCTTTGAACTAAATATGGGTTTAGTGGTTTACTAAAGAAAAAAAAAGCCATCAGGGAGATAGAGAGATGCAACGGACCAATTCTCAAGAAATACATGAGTTAGGGGTATAAGTTCAGAACTTTTGAGAGAGAGAAGACAACGTCTCAATAGATAGTTGAATAAAGAGAAGCTTTATGAACCCATTTCAAATTTTGAGTCTCAAGATAGACATACATAATAAGAGATAGAAAGACTTTTGTACTTCTTTTAAACTGTTGATCTGTATAAGTAAATGACCCGAACCACTAATTTTGATCAACTGTTAATAACTCTTCTGAAACAAGCTCAACCGTTGGATTAAAAGATAGATGCCACATCAACACCGCTCTGTTTTGGAATATAAATTGGTGATCACTTAATATAATGTTGAGATTTCTTCACCTAATAAATTAATTTTTTAAATTGGATACAAAATTTCTACAGTATATAACTAGTTAATATCTATTATCAAATATACATGTATTTCCTACAAAACATGTCAGCTTACAATTGAATTCTGACAATTCACCAACCAGAAGAGTTGACTCAGCCATGAAAACGACACGGATTTAATTTGACTATCCTATTTAAATTAGGTGTTTTAGTTGAATTGGGCTTATACCAATGCTCGTTTTTGCCAATTTTATGAACTCTTTAACTTTTGCATCCTTTTAAAAATTAATTGCTTGGTGCATCGAATTGCACAATGTGTGTGTGTGTGTGTGTGTATATATATATATATATATATATATATCATGAAATGTAAGGTAATATGGTAGGCTTGATATTCAGAAGGTTAGGGGTCTTGCCGATTTTTATGGCTTGGATGTGAAGGAATAGGTTGGGGTCATTCTTGATGAGATTAGGAGTTAGAGGGAATATTTGAAGTGGGAAGTCAGTGGCTAAATTGGAGGAATTAACTGGAGACAAAAATTTTGGGCAAGGTTGAAGATAAAAGCACATGCTTTTTCTATAGGTTGGATGATTCCCATAGATGGGTTAAATTGATTGGGAAGATGCACTAAAGAGGAGGATATCAGAGTGGGTGTGTTGCTGAGTTTTACTCTTGTTTGTATTAGGAGGGAGGTTGGAAGTTGTGTCTTGATGGGCTTCATTATGATTCCATTGTTGAGGATGAATCAATGTGGCTAGAGAAACCTTTATTTGAGGAAGAGGTTGCCACTAGTTAGAGTTCTGGGTGAGATGAATGTGGTTAAGGAACCAGGTCTCGGGTCTTGATGGGTTTACAGCGACTTTTTTCCAGCGTGGTTGGGATGTGATCACAAAGGAGGTTATAGGTATGTTTAGCTTTTTCTTTAGCTATGGGACCTTTAAGAGAAACCTCTATGCCTTTTCTGTTACTTGTCCTAAGAACGGCGAGGCAAATTATATTAGAGATTTTAGGCCTATTAATATGATAGGATCGACCAATAAACTTTTAGCTAAGGTGTTGGCATTTAAGCTTAAAAGAGTGCTACATTTGGTATTTGGTGCTATATTTGGTGCTACATTTGGTGATATCGGATGGCAGGCAAATTCTTGTGGTTGTGTTGTTGACTCTAGGCTTAGGAGTGGGATTACAATGGTTATTTGTAGGTTGTATGTTGAGAAGGCGTACGATCATGGCAATTGAGAATTCATTCTTTACCTTTTGTAGATGGAATTTTGGGCTAGGTGGAGGTTATGGATTAGTTTCTGTATATCTTCAGTGTTCTTTTAAATGTTAATGAATGGGAATTTAGCCAGTTTCTTCTAGACCTCGAGAGGATTGAGGGTCCCAAGGGTCCTTTCACCATTAATATTCATTGTGGTGTTGGAGGCGTTGTATTAGGTGATTCAAATGCAGTTGGAGGAGGATCAATGTAGGCTTTGGAGGTCGGTGTGTTGCGTGGTGTGCCATTGTCTATTTCTCAACTTCTTTATGCTGATTATAACTGGTTTTTATGGGGGTTGAGCCATGTCAATTAGGTTATATTCGCTGTACTCTTCTTTGCTGTGCAGTTATGTCTTTATTCAGAGTGAACTTAACTAATTAAGATATCATTCCGATCGAAGTTCCGAATGTAGGCAGCTTGGCTGGTATTTTGGGTTGTAATATTCAGGCTGCTCCTAGTTACATATCTGGGCCTAATGCTATGGGCATCTTTTAAGGAAAAATTTGTCTAGGATGTGGTGCTTGTGAGGTTTCAGAGGAGATTGCCTGATTAGAAGTGTCATTATCTCTCTAAAGGCGTAGAGTCACTCTCTTTAGAAGTACTATTTCCGGCCTTCCAACCTATTTTATCTCAGTTTATACAATTCGGTGATCAGTGGCTAGGAAGTTAGAAAAATTGTACAGGGATGCCTTATGAGCTGGGATGTGGGATGGCTTCAAGTACCAAGTGGCGATTGGAGTACGACTTTCATTTATATAAAGGATGGAGACCTAGGAATTATGAGGGTGGTCTCCTTTAATAGATTCTTTTTTGGAGAAGTGATCTTGATGATTTTTAGTTGCGAGTGATAGTTGCTGGAGAAAGATTATTTAGTGCAAGTATAGATCCAAGGGTGAGTGGGGTACCCTTCAAATGTCTCTGTCCAATTGCTGGTGCTTATGGAAAGGTGTAAAACTTCTGATGAGTTCTCGAAGCATATCTTCTTTGAGGTTAGAAGGGAGGCTAGTTTAGCTTTTTGTTTGATGTGTGGTGTGGAAATGTGGCCCTATACAGGGCGTTCTCATATATTATGCTTTGACCAGGGATAGAGATGCTCTTGTTATAGATTTTGCTCGAATGTTTTTCAATTTTTACTTTTCAGATATTGGACTAAGAATGAATATGCATAATTGAGAATCAGACCCGTTGTTGCGGATGCAGCTTGGGCTTTTATGTGACCATAGTGGTGTGAGAGGTGGGATAGATTTAGTTGGGAAGGGGACCATAGTGGGAGGTTTACAATCAAATCTTTCTAGAGGTGTTTGCTGGGGGGTTGGATTTTTCTTTTTCTGTGCAGAAGTGTTTGGAAGGCTATAGCTTCTTTGAATGTGGTTTTCTTTGGAAGGCTAGAGGCTAGAGCTTCTTCGAATGTGGTTTTCTTTGGTTGGTCTGTTGTACACTGGAAGATTCTCACTATTGATCATCTTATTGGAGGAAGTATGTGTTAACAAATTGATGTTTGTGTAAGTCGAGGCAGATTGTGGCTCATATATTATTCACTCTGACTTTGCAAGGGAACTGTGGGGATTTTTTTGTTCCTTTTTAGGGTGGATTGAATTTTTGAGTAGATGGTTGGAGTGGAGAAAAGTGTCTAGTAGTAGGAGGGAAGGGTGTGGTGCTTGGCATCCCTGTGTTTTGACGTGGTTGCTATGATTGGAGCAGAATATAACATCATTTCCCTCCCGCAAAGTATCAGCTGTGTAGATTAAAGGCAAAAAAATGACATTATGTGAGTCATAATTTTCTCAGTAATTTGTATAGTTGACTATCCAAAAGAGGAACAAACTATTTTTGGTATGGTTGACTTTATACATCTTTGATTTTGGATTGACTCCTTTTTGTAGAGGCTTTTGTATTTGAACTCTTTTTTTGTGGGAGTTGTATACGAGTGGCATTTCTTTAATATCTATTTTATAAAGGAGGGTTGCTACCCATCCCGAAAGCTTTTACTAACAAATTTGACTGAAAACAATAACTTCTTGAATTGGAACTTTGCGCATGACGAGGATTGAAGTTTGAGTTCTTTAACTTTTCTTTTTTTATTGAATTTTTTTTTATAAAAAGTTCTTTTAAAATTTTTTTATACTGCCAAAAATTAAAAAATTAATGCAAAATATGAAAAAATTTCTCATATATATATTTTTAATTTTGTTACTTATTTTAGAAAAAAATCACTTTAAAATTTTTATAAGATTTTTTTTTTGTTTTTAGTGAACTTTTTTAATTTTAATTAAAATAATTATACTTAGATTTGTTTCTAAAAGCTCACTAAAACTTTTTTTTCAATTTTATTACTTATTTTAGAAAAAAGCCACTTTAAAATTTTTATAAGAATTTTTGTCTTTAGTGAGTTTTTAGGTTTGTTTTATTATGAAGAAACAAAAATTTAAAAAGTTAGACCGATCGAAAAAATAAAAAAGATTTGAAAAGAAAGAAAAGAAGTTTATTAACTTCTATTTTTTTTTAAGTTCGTGGGTAAAAAATTAGTTTTTTTTTATTCTTGTTCAAATTAGATAGTTTTTCCTTTCTCATACATCAAATGCATGAGGAACTTTTTATATATTACAAGACGGGAATATTCTCATACACAAACATTCTATTAGAAACTTTTCATATATTATAAGATGAGAATATTTTTATACATAAACATACTGTGAGAATTTGTTTACATATCACTACATGAGAATGTTTTTATACACACATGTTATGAGAAAATTTTTAATATATTACAAGATGAGAATATTTGCATATACACATGCTATGAGAAATTTCTCATATTCAGGTTTACCTTTATATTGATCATCACCATCCTCGCCTTTTGGTTCTGATCGAGCGCCACTGTCAAGTACGGTGCCACTGTCAAGTACGGTGCCACCTCATTCCCGTATAGAATTGCGACTAGATATTCACATCCTTGTGACTTTAGAAATTTATTCATTCATAAGTTACTCATTTCATTTAAAATTAAGAATGAAAAATTTAGAAAAATATGTATGAGAACTTCTCATAGTATGTATGAGAAATTTCTCATATAAGGAAAAAAATATACTGAGAAATTTCTTATTCATAAGTTGCTCATTTTTTTTTTAAAACTAAAAATGACAAAATTAAGAAAAATATATATGAGATATTTCTCATAATATGTATGAGAACTTCTCATACATATTATGTATCAAACGCTGACAACCCATTTGGTTATCAATAAGAAAAAAGAAAGGGATAATTACACTTACCTCCTCTGAGGTTTAAGGTTATTATAGAGACCTCTTCTGTGGTTTTTGAAATTACACTAACCTCTCATGAGATTTAATTTTTAACATCAATTGCACCAAACTGTTAAAATTTTTATTGAAATTTAACGAAAATCGCCCCTTTCACTCCAAAACCATCATTCCCACCTCAAAACTACCTTTCAAACCGCCTTTTTTCCTCAAAACCATCATTTCCACTCTAAAACCACCATTTCCAAAATCACCATTCCCTTGAAATTTGGGGGGGAAAGGGGGGTTTTTGGGGGGCGGGGGGGGGGGGGGGGTG
>JAULJZ010000001.1:818903-848147 GCA_032270985.1 Heliamphora pulchella | reverse complement strand
ACATATATATATATATATATAGATATATATATATATATATATAAAAGGAATCGGGTCTCACACGTGACCTGGGAGCCTTTATGACTATTGGATGTTGCGGTCGCTACATTCGAAGTTCCCAACCGTAAGGTTTGTGAAGGGTTTTGTTGCGACCGCGAGGATCATTTGAAAAGATCATTGCGGCCGCCACTTGTCCCAACAGTCACATCGCGACGTGGATTTTCGAACCTTGTGACTGCAAGGTTTGAATGTTGCGGGTGTATCCTATTTTGTTATGATTGTGTTTTGTGTGATATAATTGCTTTTAAGGGCTTGTCCTGGGTGCTTGTTTTTGGAGTTTTAAATAGTTTTAAAGTATTGACTCGACTTTTTAATTATTTTTTATCTTGTTCTTGTCCAAATTTTTAGGTCTTAACTCGACCTACTAATTTGTAGTTTTCTCCCGATAAAAATAATTTTAAAATCTTGACTCAACTTTTTAATTATTTTTATTTTATTCTCGTCGTAATTTTTAAGTTTTGACTCAACCTACTAATTTGTGATTTTCTCCCAATAAAAATAGTTTTAAAGTTTTAACTCGACTTTTTAATTATTTTTTATTCTATTCTCGTTCAAATTTATAAGTCTTAACCCGACCTACTAATTTGTAATTTTCTCCCGATAAAAATAGTTTTAAAGTCTTGACTCAATTTTTTAATTATTTATTATTTCATTCTCGTCCAAATTTTTAGATCTTGACTCAACCTACTAATTTGTGATTTTCTTCTAATAAAAATAGTTTTAAAATCTTGACTCGACTTTTTAATCATTTTTTATTCCGTTCTCATCCAAACTTTTAGGTCTTGATTTAAGCTACGAATTTGTGGTTTTCTCCTGATAAAAATAGTTTTAAAGTCTTGACTAAACTTTTTAATTATTTTTTATCCTATTCTCGTCTAAATTTTTAAGTCTTGACTCGACTTATTAATTTGTGTTGTTCTTCCGATCAAGATAATTTCTAGGATCCTGACTCGATCATTTTTTATTATTTTATCCTCAGTTAAGTTCTTAGATCTTGACTCGATCTTTGAAATTGTTGCTTGTTTGTGCTCCTTTAGGTCTTAACTTGACCTTTGGAATTTCCTTTAACATGTTAGTATCTGCATCATGTTTTACATATTGCATCTTTTGCATTTGTCCTGGAATTAAGTTTTGGTCTGATCCCTAGCAAAAAGATACGTAGGTAACTTAATGGAAGTTCGAGTACGACCACCATCATATGATTGCTTGTATGCTTGTCGCTTAAGATTGACAGCTCGGTCAAATAGATGTTATCTCTGGATCTTTTACATAACTTGCATCACGCGTTGCTGTGCAAGTTGTGACAAAGAGGGGCAACTGTAGATACCTTGATTTGACCTTATCAAATCTTAATCTTATCTAAGTGAGTCTGATGATGAAAACCAAGTGGAATAATGTCTCTAAACGATCGTCAAGAAGTGATTCAAAACCTGTACTCCATGAAATCAAATCACAAGATCACAGCTCTTGAACCTTGAGGTCGGAACCTTTGAACCGTGCAACCTAGTTGTTCATTGGCCCAAGTTGTTGAGGCTGCAAACTTTGAACCTTGCCACTATCCCCTTGATTGTAGGGACCGCAGCATGAATCTCTTGCAAATCCTAAAAAAGCTCACGATTGCAACAACCAAGTGCACGGTCGCAACCTTTGAAGGTGGTGACCGCAAGTTGTTTGAGAATATTTTGAGCCTGGGACGTGTCATTATCTCATTGGGTGACATTTTCTATATAAACGAACCTTCGATACGATTTTAGGAGAACAATTCAAGTACGTCGACACTCTACCAGCCCGATTACTCACACCCCGACTTATACTACTACTTGTTCTGTCCCGATTACTAGAATTGGATTTCTTTCCAAAGATTAGACAGGCGATAGTCACATCTTATGGCTTGAAGACACACCAGGATTGCCGCATTTCAAGTACTCTTATTAGAACCCCAACACTTCTCTCTCCACACTTCTTACTCCCGTGGATTAGTCGGATTAATTTCTGTATTTCAAGTTTGTATACTTCTCTTTCCACTCTTTATCGACAAGTTCAATTGTCTTAGTTGCCTCGTTCTATGCTAAATTGTTAATTTCTTTCACACGCTTAATGGTTTACTTTAACCAACTACATTGTTAAATATTGGTTAGTTACTCATGCTTTCATTGTAGTTTTGATTAAAATAGGCTTAATCATATTTTGTTTCATACCATAGATGTATCATACATTCACACCCAATACACTATTTCTTAAAATTCAACAACACAGTGCCCAAATACCCTACGATCGCAACATTTAATGTTGCGGACGCAACTTTCTGGCACTAACATCAATGTGGTTGTAACAATCAATGTTGAGCCCTTATACTATGTTTTTCATTTTCTTAGCGACCACGACATTTTATGTCACGGCCACAACCTTTGTTTTTGTTTTCAGTAGCTTATTTTTGCCTTTATAGTGTTCTGCCAATGACCTATATGATGTTCGATATGCAATTTGTAGTATGGATTAGCATGATTAAGGTTTAGAAATCTATAGGGTTGTTTCTCTTTTGTTTTAATTCATGTTATGCTTATCATGTATTGTTAGTGATATTTTTAACATGATTAGGGTTTGGTAGTTTAGCTTTAATACCCCTAGTCCTTGTTTATCGCATGTGGTTTTCACCATATATCCTTTAGTATAGATGTATGATTAGGAATTAGGCCTTCTTTTATACTTTGTTTTTCTTTTATTACGTGTTTAAATACTTAGAATATGTATTTTTCTATTTGATTTTGATCGTTCCCTCTTTACTTTCACTCTCTATATTTGCATGCATTTGAAAAATATAATTAAAAATCAATGATAATTAGTAAAGGCTAACCTTACGGTTGGACGAACGGGGTGCTTAATACTTTCTTCGATTAGTACCTTAATCCCTGAACCCATATTTTCTCTAGTTAAACATTTTAATGATAGTAGCTCATTTTTGTTTTGTTTTTTTCTCAAAAACCAAGTGACAACTCCAATTTTCAATAACAAATGATTTTCAAAATCTTTTAGTTTTTGAGGTATTAAAATATTTTCTAAATAACTCTTGAATTTTCTATTTTTGAATAAAATCTAAAACTTTGGCACCACAGTCTGACCTTAATAAAGAAAGAGATTTTGAATTGTTTATCATCAACTAGGGTTTACAAATTGATCTTGCTTATATTTTCCTTACATCTATGCTTAAAATCCCATTTGGCAAATCAAATGTTGTCTTATCTTACGGCCTTCTAATATCTAATTTTCTAAGATCTCGCCCTGAGTTTTGCTAACCTCCAAAAACCACCATTCAACATGTCTCGAGGCCTATTAATAAAAGAACTATATCGTAAAGTGCTGTTCATGTTGCTATTGGTGACGAAACCAACCCCGTTGAGGTTGATGAAAACGAAGAGAAACCTAACTCTCCGATCAATGTTAAAGGGGAGTCATCCATGTTCGGCCGCATGACGGCTCTAGAAGACCAAGTTCATGGACACATTGAAACCCACCGTCAAGACATGGCAGCTATGCATGGTAGATATGTTATACTTGAAATTTTAATTTGAGTACAATTCTTAGGTGATGACACTTAGCGGGGCTTCCAAACCATACACAAAAAATGGGAGATATATCACATGTGATGTGGTATTATGGTATGGTATATGGTATTTTGAACATTTATTTTTGGGATTTCGTTTAATATTTTGGTTTGGAATGAAGCACATGTAATCTAAAATGTTTTCCTAATGATCTAACCTTGTGGATCTTTTTTGCTTTTGGGATATGGTTTGTGTTTTTGTTTGATTAGGAGAGAAAAAAATAAGAAAAATTCAATTGAATGATGTTTGCATGAAGATAACGGATTGAAGAGGCTATGTCTTGAGCTAAGAATTTTTGTATTTATCTAGAATTGCCAAGGAAAAGATTGTTAAGAATTATATTCTTTTATTAATTTGGCAATTCAGGTAATAAATGTTTTTGAAGCCTGATAAAACTTCTAGTTGAATTAAAAGTCATGGTGGTTGGATTAGCATAGGTTTTTTATGTTAAATAAAACTCTTAATAGGAATTATGAGTTTTAATTTCATTAAGAGTCTTAAGTCAAAAGCTTTATAATATAGGAAGATTGAAGTACAAGTGATTAAAGCAGATTCAAACAAGTTCAGTACAGGTAAAATACAATCTACCACCAAATCGCTCGAGCAGTGGAGAGTCTACTCGAGCAAACTCTTGGCAATTTAAGTTTATCTGAAACGCGTATTGTTGGATGTTTTTGCCTATAAATTAGGTTAATACTTAGCTCAAAATCATTACTGAGAATATAGCTAGAACCTCTATATTAGCTTGTAATTTCATATACTCTCAAGTGATATTCAAATTCGGCTCTCAAGATCATTGATCATCTTAGAAGGATTTCTAAGATTATCGATAGAGGATTCTGCCGGTGGAAAGTTTCGAAGATTTGTTGCAACGGTGATCAAATAGAAAAAGTGAACGAGGATTCGGCAACTAAGCTTTGGACATCTAAATTGAGATTTTGATCAAAATTTGTAAGTGTGTGTCTTGTAACTATTCGATTATTAGTGTTGGATTACCTAGACTTGTGTTTGTCTCATGATTTTTACCAAAATTGGGATTTGTCACGTTAAAAGATAGTGTGTTGAGCTTGTGTGATTAGCTCTTTATTTCTTGCATTTCACGGTTGAGAATGATTAAAATGTTAAAATTATTTTTCTGAGTCAACTATTTAATAATATATTTATTTTGCAATTATGAAGAGTTCGACCGGCTAATTAGATCTTGAGTTTATTTTTTTTAATGATTATCAGTTTGAGTCATAAGGACCACTATTGACTTCAATATCCTAAAATTAGCTGAGGTATGTTTAATCCCATTGATTTAAAAAAATTATTATTCTCCTTAAAATTAATAATCTGGACTCTAAGACATTATCCATCATCCCTACTGTGGGGCCATAAAACTACTTGTACCATGCCTTCTCTAATTTTTCAATCAATCAATGGCCTAGAGAGTCTATACAATATTGAAATGTAATGACAAAGAAAATGATTCAGAAAGGAAAGTGATGTGAAAGAAACTTAAATTTATTAATTTGTTCAGTCCGGTTTGAATATTAATGAGAGAAAATTAAATAGGCATTTGTAAAAAAATTATAATTTCTTATTTAGTTGCCCATAAAATATAATAAAATTTGAACTAATTTCATTTTACTGCTTATTCTTTCTTTTTTTTTCCTTAACAAATTAAAGATTCAAATTAGTCTTAAAAGTTTGCCAAACACTCTTCCATAATTTCTCAGCATATTGTACGAAATCAAACTCAAAATTATGAATACTTTAGGGTTATGAGCTTCGTTTTGAGTTGGGATTGAACAAATTGAGTGTAGGATTCGTTTCCTATTCGATCACTTCTTTTAATTTAGATTCTTCGTTTTGAGTTACGGTGTCTGTTGTGATTGGAAATTTGTGAAATTATAAATTATAACTGAAAAAAAATATATTTTTATAATTTTGAGCAAAAATTATAAATATTTATTAAAATTGTAAATTTATAGTTTAAAATAATAAAAATTGTATTTGTTATTTAAAACTAGAAGGTATTAAGGACACTTGAGGTTTTTAACTTTTAACTAAATTAAAAACTAAAATTTATAATTTTTTTTTTTGACTGGGAGTACAGGGGCAGCGGGGAGGGGAGGAAAGGGGAGGGGAGAAGGGGGATAGGGAAATTCGAACCGCGAACCTTCTGGGTGAGGAGCCTTATAGGAAGGCATGAAACCACTGAACTGTGAAGGCTCCTCACTAAAATTTATAATTTAAACAGTAACAAACACACATTATCAAAGGAAAATTGTTGCTTTTCACTAGCAAAACCAGGAAGAGGTTCTTTAACCATTTGGTATAATGACCAGGAGAAAATGTTCCTTAACCGTTTGGTTATTGGTCGAAAATTAATATGTTCTTGGTAAATAAAAGAAATAATACGTGTTAAGTACGTTATATTTTTATTTTAACTAATATAATGTGTGTCAAATTTATTTTATTCGATGTATTTGTTTAATATGTAATTGAATCAAAACAACACAATACATAATATTACATAATGCTTTAACATTACTAAAATAATTGTACTTCCATTCTTATAACCAAAACACTATTTTGTTATCTGTTTGGTATTTCCAAAAGTAATAGTTTATAATTTGTAACTAATAATATGAGTTGCGTGTATTTAGTAAAAATTATAACTTATAACTGAGATAGAATAAAAAGTAATTGTATCCTATACTAGAAGTTATAAATGTTTAGATATGATAGTAATTTATAACTAAAATTAGTAGTAAAAAGTTAAAAATAATATTGCCAAACACTCCAATGTCATCAAAAATTAGTCAATATTTCAGAACATCACCCTACACTTGATGTTCTTAAGTAATAAAAAATGCTAATAACAATACTTAAGACGACAATAGTCCCAATTAGTTTGTACAAATTAAAAGGAGAATGAAAACTCTAATATTTTTGTTATTTTTTACTTTTTAATGACTGTAGAGGGTTAAAAGATTGGGATCTACGGATCTCGTCCATGCTGACTAGTTGAACTTGAGATGTCGTCTACGGGTGATATACCTCGCTGGTGACTTTACTGGTGGGTCCTCCGACGATCGGATAAAAGTTAGGAAATAGTAAAAGAACGGCTTAAGAGAGAATTTTGGCATAGTTTTGACTATGTGATTAAGAGTCTGTACCTTTGCTTGTGGATGGTCCCTTTTTATAAAAGGAGGGGAATTTAACCCAAAACGGGTTATGCGCCTTGACCCGACCAGGGCTGGGATGAGTTGTCCTTTCTCTGCTCATGTGTAGTTGTTGGAACCTAATGGTGACCCATCAAGAGTATCATGGTTTACTATCACTCTATATGTTCTTTTTGTCTTATCAGACTGTTTACTTACCTCAGGCCCTACATATGGTAAAGTCAACCATTGTTAACATTCTGACCCTAATAGTGGTTCGTCTGCCTCTAACACAACAGTAGAGGCAGCAAGCTCAGATGCACAAACTCTAAACTCGGATGGTTGTGCCTTAGAATTTGTTCTACTCGACTTCTGATTGCCGAGCTATTTACTAATCTAAGCACGGGGATTTGAGCTGCCCAATTTCCCTCGATCCCGAGCTAAAACATGAGTAGTCGAGCTACTCATACATTTGAGCTTGTGTAACCAAGTTACTCATCACGGCTATTCTCGATACCTGATTGTCCAAGGCATCAAGTTAGCTCCTTCTATGCCGACCTGGGTTCTTGGTTAGCTTGGTGATTATTCGACCCCCCTCAATTTCCCTCATCACCTTGCTATTGCTCTGGCTGCCAAGCTATTGGGAGATGATGAGATATGAAAAGTGAACTGTCCTTGGTTGGAGATCAAGAATCTTGCCAGACAAGCTTTGTTGACGTGTCATTCTCTGATGGGACGCCCCTGCTCACCAGCTGACCATTTGTGACATGTGTCACACCCTCATTAGCCTCATACTATCCTTTCAACTGAGACATCGCCTTGCATTTAATGCGTATGACGCGATTGTGTGCTTTAATATCTAGGGTGTCAGAAGTTATTTTCAATAAATATTAATAATTTGAATTCATGAGGATTGGGTAGCTCGGCTATCAATTTTCGAGCTCTTGTAGAGCTTGAATGGACATTTTTTTAGCTCGGTATAATTGTACTCAGGTCGGCGCACTCTGTCTTTGGAGTCTGAATCACTCGAAAAACGCACTCTGCTTCAAATCCTTAGGGTTCCTATATATGGGAACAGCTCCACAAGCCACCCTCTTCTTTACTTTGTGAATCCTTCAACAATTGGACACTTTCTAGCAAGACTATAGCGGCATCTTAGCATCCTCCCTCGTTCATGTTCGGTGATTTGAGGCTACCTCTCACTCTTTTTGGGAGTGCTTTCGACATAGCTTTCACATTTTTCGAGGTAACACAATTCGTTTTAGTTGTTTTTACTTCTTTTCTTTTTTGTAATTGAATTTTTAGTGCCAGTTTCACGTCGCCGGCACTACTTTGAGTTTCTGTCACAGCGCACTCTTCTAATCTTCTTCTTTTACTTCTTTTTTTCATTTTCATTTGCTTTTCTTTTTTCTTCTCTTTTTCAAAAGAATGGGCCGTCTGACGAAATACATAAGCATGCCTGAGGCCATGGCAAACTTTCGACGAGAATACGCCATTCCCGATGATGTTACAGTTCGTATGGCAACCCTTAAAGAGACTTGGACAACCAGGGAGCTCGGGGCATTTATTTGGCCGCTTTTGGGCATACATGAGGCTAGGGTTAAGTTTCCCATCCCCCGTATAGTAAGGAAGACACTGGCCTTCTATAGCTTATGCCCAGCCCAGCTCTTCCCTAACATTTTCATGATTTAGATGGGAGTAGCTCTACTGAATCACTACATAGGCGTCGAGCTCGACGTTCATGAGATTCAATATTGCTATTCCATCACAGAAATGAATAGGGATAGTAATGAGTATTATCTTAGGGCAAAAGAAGGTTGGCAAATTGTGCTCGACCTAAAGGGCTCCCACATGGGAGAACTGAAGGACTTCATGATTATAGGGGGAATTGGCAGCTCATCCCTGGCCCCCGTGATCTGAGGACCAGGATGTGCCCCACTCAGGCTAGATCTTCAAGTAGCCGAGCTCCATCTCTTTCGATTCAAGTCATTTGCATATACATATTTTTGTGCTGAGATCTAAAGTATCTTATACTCTACTTTCTATTTTAGCTTTATACTACAATACCTCGGCTAGGAGGGATAGGCGAACAAAAGCCTGATCAATCAGGCGCATCTCAAGTGTGTGCTTGATTTTAAGCGGGCAGTCTGCACATTTTCTCGATTCTTCAACGGCGTACTCGTTCAATCGGATGAAATTAGGCAGTGCATCGTCCTGATCGACCGAGCCCAGAGCACAGGGGCTTCATCATTGACAATTGCTGTCGAGTGGCCTCCATCGACCTCCACCAGGCGCTGCGTTTCAACCACCGCAGCGAATATGCCACCACAGAGGCTTTTCAACATGCTTATCGGGGAGCAACCCCCTTCCTCCTCCATAGGCAACTTTTAGGCTCCCGCAACCACGACCTCGGGGGTTCAGCCACCTGTCCCTAGCTCCTCTATGCAACTAGCATTCTTGGCGCCTCCAGCTCCTCTCACGCCTCATGCTCCACCGAAGTGGAGGAGCAGCACCGCTAAAACTTCTACGCAACAAATTAGGCACCTCATTGTAGAGCAAGTCGCTCCTTCCTCCACAACCTCCAGTGTTGAGCAAAGCCCACGGGAAGTAAAGGTACCTCCACTCACCTTTTCTCTCACATGGCATGGTTGAGCTCTCACTGCTTAGGATTCTGTGCAGGAGAGCCACTATATGGCTTGGGCATAGTTAGTTTGAAGATTCTTGAAACATTTTTTTGATTTGGATCTTTGTTGGTTTGTTTCAAGATCATGCCTCAACGTCATCGCAACCCATAAGAGTCTCACCCTCCTCTCTTTGATCATCATTGCGTCATGTCTCTTGATGAGGAGGAACATTATAATTTCCTATTCTCTCGTCAACCCATTAGAATAGAAAGAAATGTAATTCTATTAGATTTTCAAGACCTTCCGATACCGCAATGGTTTGAGCGGTTACTTTGGTTTCGTTTCCTTCAAAATAAAAGAGACGTTTTGGTTGACCTTGTTCGTGAATTCTATTCCAATATGCACTCCATTGAAACTCATTAACGTAGGTTTAAAACCTATGTGAGAGGAGTTGAGTTTACATCCAACTCTCAAATGTTGTCAATCTACATGGGCTTAAAGATACCCCTAGTCGTAGACTATCCCCCCATTCTTACCAACTTTCACTGCTCCTTTACTAAAATTGCCACAACTCTTTGTAGTTAACCAAAGATTTGGTTAGACAAGTACATTTAACAGCATGAGTTAACCCCAGCTTTCCGTGTCCTCAACCTCATCATGAGTACCAACATTGACCCTCGTGATCATGTGTCTGACCTTAATAATGAAAGAGGTTTTAATTGTTCGCCATCAGTCCGGCGTTACGAATTGATCTTGCTTCTATTTTCCTTACATCTATGCTTAAAATCTTGTTTGTAAAATCAAATGTTGCCTTACCTTATAGCCTTTATATCTCTAATTTTCTGCGATCTTGCCCCGGGTGTTGCTAACCTCTAAATACCACCATCCAACGTGTCTCGAGGTCTATAAACAAAAGAACTGTATGTCAAAGTGCCACCCATGTTGCTATTAGTGATGAAGCCAACCCCTTTGGGGTTGAGGGGGAGTCATCCATGTCCACCGGCATGATGCCTCTAGGAGACTAAGTTCACGGACACATTGAAACCCATCATCGAGACATGGTGGCTCTGCATGGTAGATTTGATAGACTTGAAGATTTAATCCGAGGACGATTCTCAGGTGGCAACTCGTAGCGAGACTTCTAGGCTGGACACAAAAAAGGAGAGATATATCATATGTGATATGATATTGTGGTGTGGTGTGGTATGGTAGGTATATGGTATTTTGAATATTTATTTTTGGGATTTGGTTTAATATTTTGGTTTGGAATGGAACACATGTAATCTAAATTGCTTTTCTAATGATCTAATCTTCTAGATCTTTTTTGGTTTGGAGATATGATTTTTGTTTTTGTTTGGTTAGGAGAAGAGAAAAAGAAGATTTTAATTGAATGATATTTGCATGAAGATAATGGATTGAAGAGGTTGTGTCTTTTGAGTAGTTAGGAGTTTTCGTATTTACCTTGAATTGCCAACGGATAGATTGTTAAGAATTATATTCTTTTATTAATTTGACAATTCTGGTAATAAAAGTCTTTGAAATCTTGTAAAACTCTAAATCGAATTAGGAGTCATGGTAGTTGGATTAGCCATAGGTTTTTTATGTTAAATAAAACTCTTAATAGGAATTATGAGTTTAATTTTGTTAAGACTCTTAAGTCAAAAGCTCTATAATATTAGAAGACTAAAGTATAAGACCTGACGCCCGAATTACAAGTGATTGAAATAGGTTAGACCCAAGTTCAGTACAAGCGTAATACAATCTGTCACCTGACCGCTCGAGCGGTGGAGAGTCTGTTCGAGCGAACTCCTGACAGCTTGATTTTTTTTTGAAACTCATAATGCTGGATGTTTTTGTCTATAAATATAGGTTAATGCTTAGCTCAAATTTACTACTAAGCTTATAAAAAATCAAAACCTCTGTATTAATTAGCTTGTAATTTCAAATATTCCCAAGTGATATTCAAGTTCATCTCTCAAGATCATAGATCGTCTTAGAAGGATTTGTATAATTACCGACGAAAAATTTTGCCAGTGAAAAGTTTCGAGAATTCGTTGCAGCGGTGATCAAGCGAAAAATAGTGAACAAGAATTCAGCAACAAAGTTTAGGATGTTAAGATTAAGGATTCGATTAAAGTCTATATCTCTTGCAACTGTTCGGTTATTAGTGTTTGATTACCGAGATATGGATTAATCTCATAGTTTTTATCCAAGTTAAAAAACTTTCATTTTAAAATATTGTGTGTTGAATTTGTGTGATTATCACTTTATTTCTTGCATTTCACGATTGAAATTGATTAAAATGTTAGAAGTATTTTTTCAGCATAGATTATTTAATAATATATTTATTTTACAATTATGATGGATTAGGTCGGCTGATTAAGTCTTGGATTTAGTTTTTTTAATGATCACTAGTTTGAGTCATCAAAACCACTGTTAACTTCAAGATCCTAAAATTAGTTGAAGTATGTTTAATTCCATTAGTTTAAAAAATTATTATTCTCCTCAAAATTAGTAATTTTGATTCTATTACACGATCCATCATCCCTATTGTGGGGCCATAAAACTACTTGTACCATGCCTTCTCTAATTTCTCAATCAATCAATGGTCTAGAGTTCATGGAATATTGAAATGTAGACAAAGGAAATGATTAAAAATGGAAATTGATGTAAACAAAACTTAAATTTATTAATTTGTTTGGTCCGGTTTAAATATTAATGAGAAGAAATTAAATAGGTATTTGTCAAAATAATAATAATTTCTTATTTAATTATCTATAAAATAAAATAAAATTAGGACTAATTTCATTTTACTGCTCATTCTTTGGTTTCCTTAACAAATTCGAGATTCAAATTAGCCTTAAAGTTTGCCAATTACTCTCTCATACAATGTAATGTATGAAATCAAATAGAACAATCAAATGGAGCCTCAAAATTAATTATGAATACTTTTGTGCCACTTAGAAGGTGTTTGGGGCCTTGGAAATTTTTGTAATTTTAGTATAAAATGTGAACTTTAATCCCACCAAAGTTTTGTATTTTTTGACTTTGTCTTGTATTTTTTAATTTCCATCATGAATTCCGAGAAGTCATAATGGGTTATAGCTTCATTTTGAGTTGTGATTGAACAAATTGAGTGTAAGATTCGTTCTCTATTTGATCCCTTCATTTAATGTTTATTCTTCGTTTCCAGTTAGCAGGGTGTTTGTTGGTTGGTAGGAATGACAATTTTTTCTATTTTGTTCTCTCCCGCATGCTCTTGCCCGGTTTTATACGAATTTTTTCACTCCCGAGAATAATGTCTTGTTCTTTCCTATATGCTCTCGTCCAGTTTTGCACGAATTTTTTCGCTCCCAGCAACAAAATAAGATGGGGACAATATTTGCTTTTTTCATCAACTTTTTTTCTACCCTACCTTCGATTACATAAAAAAATTTTTTTTTAACTATTAATACATATATAAAATATATATTTTATAAATATAATAAGTTTAAAATATTAAAATATTATATTTGTCTCTATTTTTTCTTTTTAATTTCTTACATTTTGTATTTTTAGTTATATTGATTCATTATCTATTATTTATTATTTATTATATTATTTATAACTTTTAATAATATCACTATTTTAAACTTTAAAAATTATCTACAAAATATTCACGTCTTCGCCTCGGTCATGGCTACTTCCATAATATTTTTTTTCGTCTTCGCCCCGATCAAATAGCGGACAGGGATGGGTCTCATCCCTAACCCCACCTCGCTCCATCGCATTGTTCTAGTTGAAAATTTATAAATTCATAGATTATATCTGAAAAAAATATTTTTATAATTCCAAACAAAAATTATAAATATTTATTAAAATTATAAATTTATAGCTTAAAATAATAAAAAAATGTATTCGTTAATTTAGAACTAAAAGGTATTAAGCACACTTACTTGAATTTTTTAAACTTTTAATTAAATTAAAAACTATAATTTATAATTTAACACTAACAAACAAACACGTTATCAAAGGAAAATTGTTGCTTTTGACTTGCAATACCAGGAAGAGGTTCCTTAACCGTTTAGTATAATGTGAGTAGGAGATCGAAGAGGTTCCTTAACCGTTTGGTTATTAGTGAAAAATTAATATGTTCTTGGTAAATAAAAAAGATAATACGTATTAAGTAAGTTATTTTATTTTATTTTAACATAAATATAAGTATGTAAAATTTATTTTATCCAAAAAAATTTTAATATATAATTGAATCAAAACAACACAGTACACAACATTACATAATGTTTTGACATTACTAAAATAATTGTACTTCCATTCTTATAACCAGAACACTATTTTGTTTTGGATATTTTCTAGTGAACTTGGTATATAATTTATAATTAAAATAGAAAAAAAATAATAGAAATTATAAATATTTCAAAAATTAATAATTTCTAAATAAAATTTATAGTAAAAAATTAAAAAACTACTAACAATAACATTATTAAATACTCAAATGTCAACAAAAATTAGTTAATATTTCATAACATCACCGTGCACTTGATGTTCTTAAGTAATAAAAATTGCTAATAACAATTCTTAAGACGGCAATAGTCTGGATTAGTGTGTACAAATTAAAAAGAGCATGATTGTTTTTGTGTGTTTTTTTTTTTACTTTTTATTGAGAATGCTTAAAACTGTGGTTAACCGGACCCAATAATAAAACCGCATAAACGTGTAAATTACGTGAATGAAGACAATTCTTCCCATTTTATTTTGAGAAATTTGGTGAGATGTCTTATTTTGATTACTTATTTATGAATAAGTTATGTCTATTTTTTTTATTATTGCATAAGATTATATTTTTAAAAATTATTAGTATTTTAGATCATTTTAATCCGAGTTAATGTGTAATTTTCTCTTTTTCTCTCTCTATTTCTCTCCCTATATATATTACACATATATATTTTTTATTTGTTATTTTTTTTACTTTTCTTGATTGCAATAAATTTATTATGTAATTATGTATTTTTATTTTAAATATTTATATTTTTTTAAGTGGTGATGTATTAGTTAAAGTGTATATATGAGTGTAAACCGTCATAATTTTTATTATTTTAATCATTAATAATTAAAATTTGATTTTTATTAATGCTAATTGAGTGCAGATTTTATTTTTTATTCTTGTATTTTTTTGCCTTTAACAATGTTATCACTTTATTTGTCTCAAATTTTTTAATAAAAAATTGTTGGAGAAAATAAAAATGTTCTTATTTTTTATATGTAAAAATGAGAATTTCTCATTTTCTAAATGGTAAAATTATTATTATTTTTATTATTATTGATATAATATTGGTACATTGTATACTATTTTTTATTTTCAAATAAATGAGAATTTTTTAAATTTATATTGCATTTGTGTAAGTAACACTAATTTTTTTTATTTTATACAATTTTTTATTTTCAATTCAATATTGCTAATTTTTCATTTGGAGAAATTTTTTATTTTTATTTTTATTTTTTAATTTAATGTATTTATTACTATCTTTAATTACTCAATACACTTTTATGGGAGATGAATAAAATTGTCTATCTCATGAATAATTTTTAAAAATAAAAATCTTTTAAAATGGTTAAAAAATAAATGAGACTTATTTTAAAAGAAGTTCAAAAAATGGAATCCTAATATAATTAATATTTTTTTTAATGCTAAAACTATATGACGTGCTGAATTAATTAGTGCTGTTAGTGCTTAAAACATTAATAATTACCCCGCGTATTCTTTACCTTCCTTCTTTTGGGTTTTCCAATTTTGTGTTCAACCTCACGGCACCTCGGGATCACCATTAATAATACTTGCACGTTACCACATACCAATATAAGCATTTGTTTAGCTTAATTTTTTTTTAGAAGTTTTTTGGTAAAAAGCTTTTAAAAAGGTTTATTAATTTGACCTAAATTAGTTTTTTTTTTACATTTTTTTCTATTTATTTTTTTATAAAAAAAGTCAAAAAATCAAAAAAGTTTAAAAAAAAAAAATCCAAACACAAGCTAAATTTGGTTGCCAATTGCATTAAGCATTCTCTGCTTTGCGAAGTTGCGATCACCGTAATATAAATATTTTTTTTAAAATGTTTTTTTGTATTTTTGGGTGATAGAACAACAAAAAATGAAAGTTAATTAAAATATTTTTTAAAATATATTTTGTTGAAAAATATTTGTTTCTTCATTTTTCTTAAAATGTTTAAAACATTTCACACTTTTAATTTAAAGACATGTTTGATTGATTGGGAAATTAGAGGTGAAATTGAATTATAAATCTAGTGGGCCTACAGGTGATTAATTTGTTTGTTTGGCTAAAGAGACTAGAATTAGTGGTACTTTGAGATATTTAGTGAGTTGATGACTACGATTAGTAATACCATGGTATAATTTGATATTGTTAAAATTAATAATTTATAAATTATAACTTGTAGTAAAAGTAATATTTGGTAAATTGTTAGCTTATACCTAAAATAAAAAAAAAAACATAGTTATAACTTGTAACAGAAATTGTGAATGCTTGAAAAAATTATAACTAACAAAAATTTTTCCAAACCTACTGCTTATCTTATTGTAGTTGGCAATTTTCGATTCTACTCAAATCATCGGAATATGTACTTGATTTTTTTTTAATTTTGAATTTGGATAGTGTTTAGTTTTCTTCGCCCAACATCCAAAATTAAATGTACTAGAGCGCTGGACCAAAGCCTCAACTTTTTTCTTTTGTCAGTGTATGGCGCTAGCTAGGCACTCGTCGAGCGCTCAATAGCTCGGTCTCATGAATTTTTTAGGTTTTTTCAAAAGCAACACTAACAAGGCATTTGAGTGCCAGAGCCTGAAAGGTCTTTTGTCTCTTTAGTGAGCAGAGCTTGTAAGTCACTTGAGCGTTAGACCCTTAAGGATATTTTTTGCTTTTCTTAAAATTCTGCGCTAGCAACGCGTGTAAGGAGCGCGTCTTTTTCCACTAGAAGAGTTAGAGAGGTTTATCACATTCAGGTTGAGACATGCTCGTTGGGCTTTTACGGAGTACTCAAGCACTAGTATGCGCTTGCAAGTTACTTGAGTGCCCAAATACAAATTTTTATTTTTATTTTTGTATATATGCACAAACCCTACGTATATACATACTTTCTTATTTAATTTGCTAAGGTTGAGAGAATGTTAGGTGGACATTTATATATTGAGGCCACTAGGGTTTCTTTGTGAGACCATCTCTTTTATGCTTTCACTCTCTTATAAGTAGCAATTTAGGTGCATTCATTATTATCTAAAGTATATCCTTACTTAAATTGCTTAGTTCATCACAAAAAACTACCCATATCAAATACTTTTCCATACATCTCTCATTCACTTGTCTAAATCACTTTCGAGCCACTATTCAACAGAGATTGAATCGATAAAGCTCGAGAAAGTTTTGAAATCAAAAAAGAGCTCGGAGAACTAGCACAAGACGTAGAGTTAGGTATTGATTGTAATTTCTATTTCTCCTATCTATTATACCTTTTAGTTCACAATAAATTTCTTTATGAGTTGGTGTCGTAATTTTTATTCCGAAAATATAATAAAAAGTTTCCACATAAAACCATGTATTGACGTTTTGTAGATGTAGTTGGATTTTCACTTAAATACGAATCTTGTTTAAATCAAGATTGGATTGGCCATTTCACCCTCTGGAGGGTCAATCTTTCGGTCATAGCTTTTTCAGCTAAGAACAGTGAATGATAAGAAAAATGATTTATAAATAGTATTTTTTATAAAAACACAGTTAGAACGATATGCGGGGGGACATTCTAAAAATCTTTACCAAAAATGGTGGGTTTTTTGGTTTGAAATAAGAAAGTTAAGACAAAAGGCCACATCATTCTGTAAGAGAACCCTGTATAAAAATAAAAATTGTATGGGAATACCCCTCTGATATTGCACAATGCCCACCACTCTCCAAACCGAAAAATATATAATACATTAACAATAGATTGAAGAATCAACCCACGATTTCTCAATGTCTTCACAATATCATCAATGCTTTTCACAGGAATAATAGTAAAGAAGCAGAAACAGAAAAAGAAAAAGAAAGAAACATGAGAATGGCATGGCATGGCATGGCTGATTCTAACAGGCAGTGCCCTCAACCAGCTTGTTCAATTTCTTGTTCCTCAATCTCTCAGCAAACACTTCACTCCCTTGGCACTCATATCTGTAAACAAACAAAACCAAGATTCAGCCCAAGTACAAAGGCTTGATTAGGAATAGGGTTTTGTGGCACACAGTATGTGTGTGCGATTTTTAATTTATTCAATAAAAATCTTAAATTATAAGATTTTCAAAGAGAAATATATAGAGAGTAAAGATTTTTTTTTTTTTAAAAAAAATTGAAGAGGTTTCGATATGAGTAGAAATCGAATCAGATGCAGGAAACAGGAAGTAGTTGAGTGTGGTTTTCAAATTATACCCCCAAAATTTTAAAATAAAATGAGTTGTTGAAAAAAACTTTTGATAGGCATTTTGGTATAAAAAAAAGGTCCATGGGTGCTGTCTTCCTTAATACAATAGTATAGATATAAACTTAGTAAGCTTTCCTAGTTAATTTAGTGGTCAGATCCACAACTTTCTGATCCCTCATCTTGTACGCTCAACAAATTTCCTTTTTTTCCCCCCATCAACATGACACTAATTACATCAGGGCGCTAGTATTTCCAATATATTCAAGTCTTGACTCTACAGAGTGATCTGATATATTCAGGCTTTGTCCAGTGGGAGCAATTCATTACCCCAAAAGAGTTCATAGAAACAGGTTGAAAACTTGTTTCAGAGCATTTTGCAAGCCATTGTTTCTATCAAACATGATCCGTTCCTAGTATATTGTGGCATTGGCTCGAGTCACAAGAATCAGTTTGTCCACAAAAAGTGGGGGAAATGTTGTCTACGCGGGAGTCTTGTGCATTGCTACGACCCTTACAGACCACGACAAACATAATAGTTACTAGATATGGCCTCAAGAATGGTGGCAATGAGATTTCCCTAATTCACCATCTTTGATAAACTTCAAAGCTCAATGACTTTCTCTTACCTAGGAGGTACCGAGATCAGAGGACTCAAGCTCTCCGCGAGTTTCACAGTTTCTTGTTCGGTATTCACAATTTGATTGAAGCAGAAGTATCGCCCACACGTGGACTGGTCCTCAAAAGCTCGAATATTAACGTCAGCTAGAAAGTTCACGTCGACTATTGCCAGGACTCCATTTTCGTACATCTGAGCTGCCCCTGCTCAAAGTTGTTATTGACATCAAAAGATCAAATAGTTAAGACTCTCTTTCTTCTACTGAAGTAAATTAAAGAGAAGTGGACACTAGTAATGCTTTGCATTCGCACCTTGAAGATATGACATTGTCGCCCTGGGATTCTTTTTAGTAACGGCAGGTCCAAGGACCAGTCCAGCATTTACAGACACCATTTTGAGCATCCGGTCCATGGCTAGAGCCCAAGCGGCTTGCTCTGAGAGCGTCTTCGCTAATGCATACCACAACTGAAGCAGTGCATATAGTAGACATTCAAATGACAGAATTGTTCAGAAATGATCTAAAGCATAACTAGATCAGACTTTTAAATTCTTGAAGGACATAACATGGTTACACCTTTTCTCATTCAGTTTCAATATATTCATCATCTTTGAGCTCAACATATTTTAAGAGATTTCATTTCAAGTCGCTAAACGAAAATAGTTAAAGAAGACCTTTTGCACTGCAAGAACAGTAACTACTCGAAGCATATGCCACGGCAATGTTTTTAATACATATGGTATAGAAATCGAGGAATGAATTTGAAGATTTTCCTCCTACATGACAGCACTTTTTGCCGAGCTACCCATTTGCCTCTCTATAATGTGTTAATATGTGAAGATTTTGGAGAATAGTGTTGTCTCTACATCACTTCCATTTTGGAGGGGTACTCCTAATGGACTGGGGATGATTTTTTTCCATATTATCTTAGTCATCCCAATTGATCCATCTTTCCATTAACCAGATAGTGGCAATTGGAACACTAATAAAAATTTCATCCTTCTTCTAGCCAAACAAGCTAGTGTGGAGGGAAACCTCTTAAAAGTGTTAAAAGGGATTATTATAGTTGCAGGGAGAAAAAAACTCACCAGTGATTAGTATAGTGGGAAAGCAAAGGAATTCAACTAATGATAAGCTTTGTTCACAGGGTAACCATATATTAAGAGTGAAAAAAAAAAAAGAAAAGAAAAAGGAAGAGACATTTTAACTTTGTGGTTTTGAAAGATTACCCAGCTATTGGAATTAGATCATTGATGAATAATTCCAAGGTGGGTGTTTGGCTCCTGGCTTAAATTTTTTTGAAAGATTACCCAGCTATTGGAATTCGACCATTGATGGATAATTCCAAGGTGGGTGTTTGGTTCCTGGCTTAATTTTTTTTGGAGAAAATTTTTGTTCACCGTTATTTTTTCAGCTTTTGGCAAGAATAATTTATGCTTTTCAGTTTTTTTTTTTTTGCTTAATTTTATCTTTACTTGATTTTTTTGGGTCCATTTTATCTTTAGTTGCGTTTTCTCAAAATTGATCCATTTTTTTAGTTTTGAGGTTAGGATTCGTCAAGTCAAATTGAACCAGTTAAAAAGAAAAATAAATCAGGCAAGACAAACAAAAAGAAACATAAATCAACAAAAAACCTTCTTTTCCCTGCAGAATTCTTGATCACTCCATGACCTTTCATCTACATCCTTCTCTGAGCAAATATTCTCTCTCCAAATTGCTGCAGTTAGAGAAGAGTTGAACACAATCTTCTGTATACTAGCTGTTTGTGCACATGCCTCAACCACATTGATTGCTCCTCTCACCTCCAAATCTATCATTTTATCCTATCAATTCAACCCAAGATGAGCAATAATGTAAAATCGAGAATTCTCTTTCAAAAATTACATATCCCTCCGTCTTATCGCGCCCTTCAATCATGTTAGAATCACGAGATATCTGAATCTCGAGACATATCTAACGGTTTTCAGTACATTGAAAAAGAGAGACGTGTAATTTTTGTATTTGAGACAGGTGATCCGTTGTCGATACAAATAAGTCTATTCCTATTATGAAGGAAAAATCAACTTACATCGTACCCATCTTGACTATCTAAACAGCAGAACAAAGCACAACAGCCCTTTACTGCTGCAAGAATGCTATGATAATCTAACACATCCACAGTAGACACCACTAATCTCTCCTCTATTCCCTCCATATCCCTTATTTTCTTCACTATCTCTGTCTCCTCTGCATCAGCCCAACAAAAAATTAAAAATCAAAAAAAAAAAAAAACCCGCACACAAAAAATAAATAAATAAATAAATAAGTCAATGTTCATCAATAATTCAACCTCCCAAAACTGTCTTCCATAATAGAACACATGGGAGAGAGAGAGAGAGAGGAAATCTTGCCATTTTTTTGGATAGCAGCATTAACTGTATACCCATTAGATAGCAATCCCTTGAGAATCCAAAAACCCACATAGGTGGATGCATCAAGAACACAGACAGTGGGTTTCTCCTGGTTTATATGACCACTTTCGGCTTCAATTTCTTTCATTTT
This sequence comes from Heliamphora pulchella, assembly GCA_032270985.1. Taxonomy (NCBI): domain Eukaryota; kingdom Viridiplantae; phylum Streptophyta; class Magnoliopsida; order Ericales; family Sarraceniaceae; genus Heliamphora; species Heliamphora pulchella. The sequence continues at coordinate 827,095 of JAULJZ010000001.1, read as the reverse complement.
TTCTTGTTCGAGGCTTTATTGTCGTTGCAGTTGTTGCTGCTGGTGCTATTATTCTCCCTCTTCCTAATCTGTTCTTCGTCCTTCTCCTATATATATATATATTTGTGTGTGTATAGATGTTTTAAGAGAATTTGAAGGTAGATGGGGGGAGCTGATAGAGGAATAGTTGGTGAACTATACAACTTCACGTTCTCATCTACTCATCATCTTGTGCTGACATTGGAGGCCCAAATTTCTACTCTTCCGCATGCAAGTGCCAAGAATGTGTTATATGTGCATACATATACATATACCAGAAGTATAGCAAATAAATGCGTCCAATTAATTGTACGTTTGAACAAAAAAAAACAAAAAATTAGTTTGCAAAACCAAACACAATCCATCTTAAACAAATTCCATGATAATTATTTAAGAATGTAACAGCTAAAAAGAATAATTTTAAAATTAAAAATAATTATGACACAGTAACTCCACGAGTTTGTTTTATATATAATATAGATAAATAATTAATAATATTATTATGGTTATATTTTAGTGGTTATATTTAAGTGTTATTTTATGTGTGATGTTTAAAAGTATATACTGGGTTCATAAAATGGTATAAATAATATTTATAAAATGTTACATCATATAATACTTTAATATAATTAAAAAAAAAATTATATATTCATATATAATACAGGTAATTACTCCTCGCTAAATAGTAAATAAAAAAATAACAGAACCAAAAAATAACAACAACTTAACGTGAGAAAACAAATTTTAATCAATATACACTTTCTAATATAGTGCTTATTTATTTATTTTATTTTACTTATTTTTATATTTAGTGAAATGTTCTTTTTGTTTGGTCTAATTATTATAATTTTTAAAATCTTTTCTCTTATTGAATCAAAAAGTAATATTAATTTTTTTTAACTAAAATATAAAAAAATATCATAAAAGACAAAAGAAGCTACCAACCAGATTTTATGTTGCCGATTGTTATCTTAGTGAATTTTGCATCTTCTAATAAAAAAACTCAAGTTTTCTAGTTTCTCTACTATTTGAAAAAATAAAAATAAATAATCAAAAAATAAAATTAAAAAAAATGCAAAAATTACACAATTAGGTGCTTTATTGGTAATCCAGCTTCAAGTACTTTTTGCTTAAAGTCATTTTTAACCCAAAAAATATATATATATAAAGACTTATTTCACTTAAAGTGACTTTTAAGTCAAACAATAATAAGACAATAAATCAAGTGACCTTAAGACAGAATAAAATTGTTATAATTTTTTTTGCCTAATTTTATATTTAATATTATCCTTATTTGATAAATTTATACGAGTTGGTCTTAGAAATATGTATGGGTAAAGGGATGACATTTCTAAAAATGCATAAAAGTATTTTTAATTAATAAATAAAAATCAAAAGAAACTAAAAGTCAATAAATACAAGGGCTAAAAACTTATGTTACTAGATGAAGAGCGCATAATCTTTTAAAACTTTAAACCAAAAGACTTTAATCGATTTTAAGCTAACAACTAATTGAACCCATCAAACCCAATGTATTTGGCAAAAATTATTATTAGTAGTTTTTTTAATTTTATAAGTTATAATTTTTTCTAAATATTTATAATTTCTATTACAAATTATAATTATATATTTTTTAAATTTAATTATAAATTATAATTTTTACTAAACACTCATAACTTCTATTACAAACTATAATTTATAAAATATTAATTTTAGGCAAACACAATTTGAGTAATCTTGCAGCCGAAGTTGGGGCCGGAAAAGTGACAAAAAATTGAGGAAGCATTAAGAACACAAGGGCACTAAAGTTTGCAGAGTAGGTAGAGAACGTGTCCAAGTGAATAAGAAAGTAGAAAGCTGTGGGTAGGTTTAGGCATGTGCTTTTATTTTGGTATCTGCTTTTATTTACTGCAACAAAGGAGAAAAGGCTTGTCAAATGGTCCAACCAACGCCCTTTTTGCAGAAGGCTTCGGCTTCTCATCACTTCTCCTACGTCTTGTTTGTTTTCTAAATTTATTGTCTTTAAAAAGATTTAAATATGGTCAACTCTTTACTTTTTTGAATTGTCAATAAATTAAAAAAATAAAAAAAATAAAAAAAATAATTAAAATTAAAAAAATCAGTAAAAATAATAATAAGCAACATAAAATTTGTTTTATTAGTTTAAATATTGATTTATTTTTGCCTTTTTTGAATTTTTTTATATTTTGGACAAAAAAATTTAATTTTTACTTTTTCCTAAAAAAATATAATAATTTGTCAAAATAAGCAATGATTCCAAGCATGGCCTAAATAGTGAGATTGCAAATGAGATTGAAATGTATTAATTATACAGGGAAAGCAAAAATAAAATTAAAAATTAGATATATATTTTATATATGAAAAATTATTTATAGTATTTTTTTGTTAACATAAGATAGATAATTAAATGGGATTTTTAGTGAAAGATTCATAATAAATTTTTTATAAAACATTTAGGCTCCGTTTGTTTTGTCGTAAAATATTTTTGGGTAAAATATTTTACTTATCTTTTATTATTTGGTTGATAATATCTATGAAAAATATTTTTTTAGTAAAATATTTTATCTCATTGGACCAAATTTGACTTACAAAAAATTAACTCGTAAGTTAATTTTAAAATTGCGCCTTTGCACACCTTCACCCAATTCTTTTATCAAATTTCCTTAATTGAAAATATTTTTCAAATGTTAACCAAATACAAAAAAATACAAGTAAAAAAAATATTTTTCACAATAAAATATTTTACGTCAAAACAAACGAAACATTAGCCTTACAAAAAAAAATTAACTCCTAAAGCTTTTAGATTAAATAAGTCAAATATTGCTATTACAATCTTCAGTCATTTATACAATCTTCAGTCAAGGACAACTACCACGGACGGCCACTTCTGGCAAAATTTTGACACCCAACCTCCTACAAAACTTCATATTAATGACACACAAGTGCACTCCTTTCAATTATACGATGCATTTAGCTTTCATGTAGTTTTATGCGAGGAATAATTAATTATGGATCTCATTTTGGTAACTTATTTAGAAATAGATCTCAATTAGGGAGGTTAGGAGTTTAACCTTTAGTAACTTATTTAGAAATAGGTCCCAATTAGGGAGGTTGAGAGTTCAACCTTTACTAGAAGCAAAGTGTGGGTGTAATTGCTGTGCGAATTTAATCGTTTAAAAAAAATTATTAATTAAATAACTCACTAAATTCTGTTTTTAAAAATTATCAAAATAATCAACATATATTCATGCCCTTTATATATGCAACAAATTGTAATATAAAATAAGTATATATAGATTATATATATTTTTCTTTTTTGTGAGATTTTAATTTTTGACATGGCCATGATTTATGCTAATTTATCATAACCTTATCTATTTTATTATTATGTTAGGTGAATATCGTCTTGTTCAAGCTGTTGCTTACAAGTCCTGTTACTATTTTTCTTGATATCTGTTCCCAATTACATCTTCTTGGAGCTCGTGGTGTCCTGTCTTTTTGGATTTTTTTGAAAGTAAGTCTATGAAACATTGTGAAGCTTGTCGCTGTACAAATCTATTCCTAGTTTGGCGATGTGAGTCTGTGCATTAAAACTGATTTTTATTGTGTATAATGTTTTATACGGGGTTTTTACAGTTGGCTTAGATGATCATCAAAGAAAAACTTGCTCCTTAGTAATTTTTGATTGATTAATCCAGTAGGATGTATTCTTGTTTGCATTGAATCCAAAAACCAGTATAAGGTATGAAATGTGAATACTTGTTAATATTCCATTTAAATCAATATGAATATTTTAACGGCTAAAACAATAAAAGTAAAATTTTACATTGTTAATATGAATTTTTATTTTTAGTTCTCATTACGTAATGCACTTATTGTTTTTATTATGGTACAATGTTTTGTATTAGAAATCTAGAGGTAATGAGAAATAAGTTTTTTCTTTGCAGCATTCCGAATTTGAACACTTACATTTAATTCTCAAACTCAACCGCAGTAATAGTACAGTATAAATGTAAATTTAAGTTTTTAGTTCTCATTATGTAATCCACTTAGTGTTTTGATCATGTTATAATATTTTATGTATCAAAAGCCTGGTATAATGAGAAATAAGTTTATCATTTTGCACCATTCTCAATAATGATAAATAAGCTTCTCATTTTACACCATTCTCAACAATGAAAAATAAATTTCTTATTATGTAATGCACTTAGTGTTTTGATCATGCTACAATATTTTATGTATCGAAGACCTGGTATAATGAGAAATAAATTTATCATTTTGCACTATTCTCAATAATGATAAATAAACTTCTCATTTGTGACATTCTCAACAATGAAAAATAAATTTCTCATTATGCAACATTCTCATTTTGAATATTTGAATTTGAATTCTCAAACATAATTGTAATAACAGTACATGTCAAAATTCACATTATTAACGTGAATTTTAGCTTTCAGTTTTTATTACGCAATGCACTTAGTATTTTGACTGTGTTATGATGTTATGGGTGTAAGTTATTTGGTTAAATAAAAAACAATGTTATCATCACTACTAAAAAATGGGATTTTTGAGCTGGAAACTGCCGTCTCAAAATGCTAATTTGCCATCGCAATTAGTATTTGCGTCGGCAAATGAGGGTAGCAATTACTAGGGTCTCAAAAGAGTATTTGAATTGGAACTTACCGTCTCAAAAACATTTGCGTTGACGAAAGATGTTTTTTATGATGACAAAAATATCATCACAAACAATATAAAAAAATGAGATTATTTGCATTGGGAACCGTGCTGTCGCAAAAAATACTGTTTGCTTCGACAACTCTACCATCTCAAAACATTTTTGCGTCGACAAATATGTCGTCTCAAAAAACTATTAAAAATAACAATAAATAATAGATTTTTTCTAGGAATAATTAATCATGAGTCACATTTTAACAATTTGTCGGGAAAATTCCAATCACTAATTGAATAACCCAATAGATCCTATTTTTAAATATTATCAAAATAATCGACATATATGCTCTTTATAAATGCAACAGGTTACATTTATATAGACTATATGTGATATCCTGGTATCCCACATCGGAAAGGAAGAGGGAGTTTCTAGGCTATAAAGGAAAAATCTTGGACCCTTACATTCAGCGAGACCTTTTCCCAGGTGGTAGAAACCTTAGCAGAAGTCCGCAATTAAGTGTGCTTAAGCGAGAGCAATGCAAGGATGGGTGACCCCATGGAAAAAACAAAACTGTGAGGGTTTTGCTCAAAGCGGACAATATCATTGCTATGTGAAGGGTGGGCCCCTGCTGTCTTGCGTGACACGTGGGTGGGCTACTGAGTGGGCTGATCGATAAGGACTGGTAGGCTACCGAAGCTGGCAGGCTAGTGCATGATGACGTGCAGTCCTAAGGGGGGTGGATTGTGATATTCTGGTATCCCACAACGGAAAGGGAGAGGGAGTTCCTGGGTTATAAAGAAAAAATCTTAGACTTTTAGATTCAACGAGACCTTTTCCTAGGTGGTAGAGATCCTAGCAGAACTTCACAGTTAAGCGTGTTTACGCTGGAGCAATGCAAGGATGGGTGACCCCCATGGGAAGAACAAAACAATGAGGGCTTTGCCCAAAGCGGACAATATCGTTGCTATGTGAAGGGTCGGGGTGTTACAGATGGTATCAGAGCCGACTCTCCTCACCTCCGAGTGTGGGCCCTTGCCGTCTCGCGTGACACGTGAGCGGGCTACTGAGTGGGCGGATCGATAAGGATTGGCAGGCTACCGGAGCTGGCAAGCTACTGCACGGGCACGTGCAGCCCTAAGGGGGTGGATTGTGATATCCTGGTATCCGACATCGGAAAGGAAGAGGGAGTTTCTGAGCTATAAAGAAAAAATCTTGAACCCTTACATTCAACGAGACATTTTTCCAGGTGGTAGAAACTCTAGCAGAACTCAACAGTTAAGCGTACTTGGGTGGGAGCAATGCAAGGATGGGTAACCCCCTGGGAAGAACAAAATCGTGAGAGTTTTGCCCAAAGTGGACAATATCATCACCATGTGAAGGGTCGGGGTGTTACACTATATATATTCTTTCCCTTTTTATGTGATTTTGTATTTTGAATGGTCATTATTTATACCAATATATCCCTGCTATATTGAAGTATATTACCATCTGCATCATTATCTATTTCATTGTGATTTTAACCTTCCTTTATACATGCAACAGGTTATGTATATATAAATTTTTCTTTTTTGTGATTTTGAATTTTAAATGGCTATTATTTATGCTAATAGATTTCTATTATTATGAGAAATAATAAGAGTATTATAAGAGCATAATGTACATACACATAGCAATGAGAACATTTTTAGTTCCTAATTAACGTGAATTTTAGTTCACATTATAAATGTGAATTTAAGTTCCTAGTTCTCATTACGCAATGCACTTCTTAATTATGTTACGATGTTATGAGTGTAAGCCACTTGACTAAATAAGAAACAATGTTATCATTTTTGTACAATATCTCATTATTGTTTGCATTTATCATTATAAATATTTGTTGATATTCTATTTAAATCAATATAATATTTTAACAACTGAAACAGTAAATGTAAAATTTCATATTATTAATGTAAATTTTTATTCTCAATTCTTATTGTTAAGAATTTAATTTGTAATTAAAGTTTTTTATTTATATGTCAATTCGGGTGTTTGAGTAATTACGAAACTCTTAAGTGGATTAGAATTGTAGTAGTTGGATAATTCTAGAATTCCTAATTAATTTGAGTATTTAAGAGTTATCTAATTATTTTGTTTAAAGCCTTTTAATTGAGTTATAAGTCTTAGTTGGATTAGGATTCTTTTATTGGAATTGTATTCAAGTCAGAAGACTGAAGTACAAGTGACAAAACTGAAGGTACAAGCCAATAAAGTAGGATCGTGCAAGCAATATGCAATCTGGCACATAACCGCTCAAGCGGTCCCAAGTGCGCTTGAGCGGACTTGAGGCAGTTTTAATTGGATTGAAACTCCAATTACCTGGTTTTCAAGCCTATAAATAGGACCATAGGACAATCACAAAAATCAACTTCTGCACTTTAATAATCAGATATTTTAAAGCAGATCAGAAGTTCCTTTCGAGTTCTAAAAATTTCGAGATTGTTCGTGTTCAACTTAGATGTGATACCCGAACCCGTCTCTTTTTTAGACATACGTATATATGATGTGTGATTTACTCATTTTGATGCATGTTTATGTTTATCTGAGTATGCGGGGTTGGTTCTCGGAGTTGTAAGGAGTTGCAGTGCGAATTTAAAAAAAAAAAAAGAATTTCGAGATATTTTGACTATAAATATCTTGTGTGAAATATCTCCTCTTTCTCTCTCTCTAGCTTTAAACTCACCAAACACTCGGCCTTCTCTCTAACTTCTCGGGGACCTGAGGCTTGGTTTTTGATAAACCATATGCTGATCCGTAGTATTGGCATCGAGGTTTACGCATCCATCCGGACGAAATTCCATTTCGGCGAAGCTCGATTTTGCATGTGGATTGAGACGTCGAGTTTTGAACTCACCAAGATAGGATCCTAGACTGTATAACTGTTAGAGGGTACTACATGTAATTCTACTTGTTTCTACCGTTTTAAAACGCATGAAAAGTGATTTATGTATCAAATCCAGTTTTGGGTTAAAATCGTTTTTCGGCGTTCAGTTGGATGAAATCGAAAGAGGGAGTTTCCTTTCAAGGTTTTATGATAGTCCTAAGCTAGGGGGGATGCTTGTGGATATCAAAAACAGGAGTGTGGAGGTTTGATTTGAGGTTGGAACACCAAAATCGTAGCTCAAAAACATGATCTGGAAAAGTTCAGTCGACTGAACCTATGAGTTCAGTCAACTGGATCATCATGTGGGAGGTTCAGTTGACTGGACCTAGGAGGTCAGTCGACTAAAATAGTTTCTGTTTGGGGTTTTCATTTCCAGTGTGTTTTTCAATCGACTGGAGGGTGAGTCCAGTCGACTGAACCTGGACTATTTTGGGAAAATGATGAGTTTTGGTTCAAGTTTTTCTCGTGCGATGTCTATTCAAGGTTTTTATGAAATTCTATGGTTTCAAAGGGGTATATGAGGTTTTCAAAAGGATGGTTTGAAAACGGAGTCTTGGGAAT